>JAJJMA010242812.1:0-19755 GCA_023529015.1 Papaver nudicaule
CAACTTGATTGTGGCGTGTGTCCCCCCTGTCAGTTTTCCGTGTCTTGATTGTTTTGTAGCGAAAACTAATGGTTTCCTGTTAGGTTCTCATTTTGGTTGATTATAAAATCCTTCACGTATTTCATGTACGCTTATCAATTTAACCTTTTTTTGCCGATTGTAAGAGGAAAAAAAGAGAGAAAGAAAAGCAGCACTGAGATGAGGTGTTGCCTGTCCTTCTTAATTAGCTCATTGAGTGTTACAACCTAAAATTTGTTGAATAATTCTTGTGTATAATAAAGTTAGTTATTACGATAATATATGTTTTTTTTGTTTTCTTGATTTTTTATTAACAACACGTTATTGTTTGAAGACGTGTTTCCCCCTCTTTCCTTCTTCTGAAATGTATATTGGTAAAGATAATAAGAACAACTATGTTAAACCTTAAGTTTGAGTTGGTATCAGAGCACTCATGGTAGATTTGAGTGTTTCTTAGTCTATAGTGAGTGCTTCTTACTCCGATTGATCGTTGTTCCGCTTGTAAAGGTTCTTGTTCATTTTCTTTATATATTTCCAGCAATCAAGTAAGATCTACCTAACCAATATTTCTTTACTAAAGGAGAATCCTCTAATCATATGTGGCGCCACCATATTTAATTTCAGAAATAGTGAAAAAATAGAGTGCTATGTCATATACCACATCATTGCCATATGCCACGTCAGATCCATATTCAAAATCATAAAAGGTCAAAAGGAAAGGGTATACCCCAAATGAAAATTCATGTCACACCTTTTAAAAGACACATCCAAAATGAAAGAGTATAATGAAAAGGCATGTCACACTCTTTAAAGGAAACATCCCAAACAATAAGGCATTAAATCAATGGGCATGTCCTACATTATTAGGCATGTCCCATAAAAAAATGCAATTTATTTAAACGAATTTCAGTACTTCAAAATTTCGATTAATTATTTTTGTTGAAAAAGAAAACGGCTCAATTGTTGAAATATTGTTTTAAGCTATCTTATAAAATTGTTCGAACATGTTCAAGAAATATGGACAAATCTTTTAGTTCGAAAATACTGATAGAACTTGGCATCAAAATCCTTGTAATATCTAATTGGAAATTGTTTTTGTTAGGTGCTCTGTATAAGTGCTAGATTTTGCTTCAATCCTAGTTTTTTTTTCCTAAACAGGAAGGCTAGTCTTAGAATTCTTTTTTTTTTTTTTTTGTGAAGGAAATTTTAGAGATATTAATGCGGTGCAAATAATTGAAAGCGCTGGTACTAAATGACACTTCACTAGTTACGCACACTCGGCAAAAGCAGTAAATAACATTTTCTCCGAGAAGTTAAGTAAATAAATTTGTAACTCATAAATGATTACATTTTACTTAGTGTATTGAGTAATACTGTTCTTATATGTCTGGTCATTCTACTTTGAGTTTGAAGACCCCACTTGACTTGAGAGCAAGGAAACAACACCGAATGGGGCTTGAGTTGGACAAGGTTCTCAATGTGGCCGATCTATAATAGCGAATATTGTAGCAGTTTTAGCAAAAAAGGACTCCATTGTACAAAAACACCTTGAGTTCAATTATTCAATTGATGGAGTCCCATGTCTTATGGTTGTAACTTCTTTGATTGGACATCGTTATAAATTTGATTATGTGAATAAACTACCATGGGCTTTGGTGGACCCTGTAGAACTTTGTACTTCTGAGATTGAGAAGATAGTTCATGAAGACCATATGTCTATTGAGAAGATATTGCAAATTGTGATCGCCTGGTATTGTGTGTGTGTGGTGGTGGGGTGGTGGTGTGTGTGTGTGTGGGTGGGTGGGTGGGGGTGGGGGGGGGTCTGACAGAGAATGAGAGAATATTATTGAAGAAGTTGTTGATGTTTGCATGGGTGCTGATTAGTTCCTTGGTATATATCGGCCACGGTTCTATGGTAGTGATGATGATATCAAGTCTTCGGTGCAGAACCGTCAACGGCGTACTCCGTTGGAAGAGTTGATTGCGGCGACAGTTGAGGCCAGAAAGGAATTTCCGCATTATAGCTTCGGACCTTGTCTATTTCCAGTCTTACAGTTGATCACCGAATGACATCAGGATATAAAGGATGAAAAAAAAACTGATAGATTCTGTAAGATAGAATATACTGATCATAATCATTATACGTATCGTCGGAAAGGTAGAGGACCTCAGGATTATGATGCAGTTATTGACTTGTTACTTACTGTTTTTATAAACTTTTGATACTAACCTTGCTAATCCATTATTTGTTGGACTAGTTCTTCGAACCATTACTGGAATTTGGTATTGAATCTCTTTGACTACTATGAAGTTTATTTCATTGAAAGTCATTAATTGCTAACCATCTTTACTAGCTTGTTTTTCTATCCACCCGATTGATTTATAAGTCAATTGTTTTAATCGCTTTGTGGCTCTTACTAGTTATGTTTGATCTTTGAATCCTTTGTTGATTCTATAATTATTATTATTGTTACTTGCTTTTTTAAATTCATCTTAGCTAGTAATCTGAGCAAACGAGTTCATGAGCAACCTCCGATAAGTTTACATCTTTGTTGTGTCTGTTAAACTTTTTCTTCGTATTTGACAAAGATAACTTAACTAGTTGTGTTACCATTTTACCGTCTTATCATACTTAAGTTATTTTTATGAAAATCGTACTGAAGATTGTTTCTACTTATTTTTGATTTTTGTCTTCTTGTGAAAGGTATTTTTGTCTTGAGATAATTATATCTTTAACCTTATTGATTGTTTTTTATTTTTTTTATTTTTTTTTGCATTTTTTTTTTTGCTTGTTTAATATTTTTTAAGTTTGTTATAGCAAACTGTATACAATAAACTATCTTATAGCCCGACAACTGTCCACAATCTTAAATACATATATTACTTTGAGTTTTATTGTTTTGCACGTGATGTCTGCCGATAGACATTGTATCTATTGCGGAAGCTATACATACTATGTGAAAAAATGTCCGCAGAAAATTGGGTTTCTTGATTGGTGGTAAACCTACAGGGTTCAAAAATGGACAACTATGGGTACTTCTAAAGATAAGTTTCAAAATATGGAGGCAACGCACATATCAACTTACTGTAATAGACTGACTCTTAATCGTTACCCTTCAGAAAAATATCTTAGAGTTTTCTTAAGTAATCTCCACACAGCTTTCTGGAGACAAATTATAAGCAATTGGAACCCAACTTCCAGATTGTTGGACATATAAAGTATCAATTAGGCATTTCTACCACTTTTTAAGGGGAAACAAAAAAAAATTCCACGCCGAGCAACTGTGTTGTCGGTGGTGATTTTACCGGCTAGCTAAATTTGACCAAAAATGATTTCAATAAGGGCCATATTAAATAATAGGGTTTCGAAGGATCAAGAGAGTAGTGTATTGGATTTTTCGGCCCATAGACCCAAGACGGTATCAACTGGGCTTGAGCCTATAAACGTCCATTACCGACATTGGAACATCTCCAGAGAATTCTGGTTAGTCGGCAGAATTCTCTAGCATGGCGGTAGAAAGTGTTTCAATCTTATCTCTTGTGTTTTCTTTGATGGTAAGGACTATAAATAACAACCGAGGGATATGAATCAGTTATTCCTCAACATATAATTGTAGTTACTATTAACATTATCATCAAAGTTAGTAACTTAGAAGAATTCGCAAGAGAAAAATAAATTAACATACATAGAAATTTAATAAATCTTTTTCAAGTGAAAGGATTTGGAATACTAAATATGACGGTTGTTCCATCATCATGTGAGTAGTACTGAACTTGTGCAAGTTTGATTGATTATATATATATGTATATGTAGTAAACTATGAGTGTTTTGGATCTTATGATCATGTATTTTTTATAGAATCATGACTAAAATTGTCTTACATGTGGTATCAGAGTACGTCTGATCATTCATGTTTACTTATAGGTTAAGGTTTATTTAATGGTTGCATATTAAAGCTTCAAAAAATTGGTCGTTGATGTTTCCCATGATGATCATGCCTAAGAATTATTAAATAATTGATTGGGTTTTTGATTTTGGTCGAAGCATGATTGATTTGTATATTTTTCCTGTTTGGAGAATTTAATTAGCATATATCTACTGGTCTGTTATATCTCATAAAAAGATGTTAATGTGCTAGAAAGACTTAGTAATTAGTTTGCTTTAACCAACCAAGTATGAACACAATTTCATGTAATAATCAGGATCCATATCTACATATGGAATTGGGTTTAGGTTAATTTGTTTGTACTTGCTTTTATAGCTTACCAACTCACCGGCATAAAGCCCTTTTGTTTTGACGGTGATTCTGATAAAAGTGGTGACTTATGTATTACACAAAGAATCATGATAAATAAAATGATTAATATAAAGTTGGTACTTGTTGATAATTAATTTGTTATGAGATAATTTGTTTTAGAGCATAGCTCGGTTGAACCCGCTAGCGTTGGTATATCAACTCAGTTGTCAAGTTTAGTTGCCAAAACTCAATCCCTTATTTAGTCTGCAATATCATTCTCGGAATATGATAGAATAGGTGTTGAGACGAAGGATGGGGACTGAACACCGGAGCTTACACACTTGATATTTATTGTCCTCTCTTCAAAAGGTTAGTAAGCATATTCCTTGATTTAGTTTCTACCGTTCTATCAATTTAATAGTCGATGATGTTGTATATACTGATCCTCGTAAGAAGGAATGAAAGATAGTTCTTTGAGTCTTGGCACAATGGTTTAATCCATGGTGTTTTAAGATTTGGAACTAAGAGTGGAAAAGAGTTTGTTTTAGAAACTACGCACCCAAAATAGTTCGCGTTCGCGTACCCTACGCATACGTTGTTCAGTTTCATGTATTTCCGAACTCAACTTCTGCCATATAGTTTGTGTACCCTACGCATGCTATAGTTTTCAACCGAAGCTTTATTTTTTTTATGAAGTTTCCTATGGTTATCGTACCCTACATGTACCATACAGAGTTTCGAAACTCCTGTCCACCTTTTTCCTTTCAAGTCCACGTACCGTATGCGAACCCTGTGCATGGTCTACATGATATACTTTTGCCACAACCTTCTTGTGACTCAAGGTGAACCTTTTCACTACCTTAGGCCACTTCGTCTATATGCGGTTCCAGAAGATTGGGTTGGAATTTGAGAGAGTTATGGACATCCTTGTTCGTGAACTTACTTGAGCCTTACTCAAAGGTAGCTTAAACTTTAAGCTAGACCTCCCTTGATGATCAATATAAATAGATGATCTTCTGCAAAGATACAATTCGTATCCACTACATATTATTGTTTATTCTTGCATAAAGTTTGATCGTCGTCTCGAAACCTTTTATTAGGTTACGACTATTTTAAAGACTTCACTTGAGGATCGTGAAGCACAGACGGATTTCATCAACCTGATCCTGTATCTTGGACCAATTGTATTGTACTAGAACAATCAATCACAAATGCCAAAATTTGATAGAAACTTCGTAAGGATGCACTCGGTGTTATAAGACCTAGAAGTTCTGTAACGCAATCACGATCTAGATCTTGTATTAAGTTCGTCACGCATTACAAGGTAAATTCAGCTAGGCTAGATCAATAATCCCTAGCTGATAAATCGATTTCCCCGAACCTTGATTGAACAAATCTCAAAGAAATCCAAAACCAGACGTCCTGTTAGAGGCAGGGTTGCGCTAGCCTTTACGAAGGACTGTGGAGCAATCTTTAGGCCGTAAAGGACATTAGCTAAGGGAATCAAGTGCGTAGGTTTCTGTGGGAGCCAAGAGACGTATGAGCACAACCGTAACTGAATTTGGTCTGCAGCGGCTTAATAATGTGTGTGTTCAAACTGGACGAGAACCCAGGGCTTTCTACTGGATTGCGGTTTCCTCGTTAATAAAACATCAGGTGTCTTGTATTACTTTACCTTTCGCGTTATATTTTCTCTGATTGATGTAATTGAAGTAATTGCAATTTAGTACATTGATTGAACCTTTGTGTGGATATTTCTCATTGAGATTACAAGGGCTTGTTCTTGTTTGAATTTGGTTCTTGAACAAGTATATTCCATTGGAAGGCAGCAAAGAAAGTAATGGGATATTTGCAAGGAATGAAAAATTATATGCTTACCTTCATAAGGCCAGACAAGTTGGAGGTGGTCGGCTATTCAGACTCCGATTTTGCTGGATATTCAGATAACAAGAAGTTCACTTCAGGATATGTCTTCATGTTAGCCGAAGGAGCTATATCGTGGATAAGCGTGAAAAAAATATGTATATGCTTCAGCCACTATGGTAGCCGAACTTATAGCATGTTATGAAGCTACAACTCATGTTTTATGGCCGCACAACTTTATCTCAGGTCTTGGACTTGTCGATAGTACTGCCACCCAACTGGGAATCCTTATATATAATAATTGAAACCAAATACTAATCTCCCATTCATTCTGGCCCCACCTTTTTAAGCTCTAGATAAATGCGATAAGAGTATTGAGAAATAGATCTCTCTCATAGATTGTGGCCTCGCACAAATCACAATAATCATATTTTTACACCAGATTTACACCGAGAAATGAACCCACTTCTCTGACCTTCAAAGATAACCGTCCAACCATCACTCTTCCCCCTGACACTTTCAACGTGAAGAAACCCATGGTTGGAACTAACACCCACTCTTTATCTTCTGTTTTTGCATCTTAATCCTCAATTTTTCTTTTATCGCTGAACCTATTCTTCACATCTTTTTCATTGAAGGAGAAGAAAACATGGAAGGTGATTACTCTTAGAATAAATTTGAAAAAGAAGGGGTACCGAAATACTACCAACTTTTCGTTTTGGCTCGTGAGTCTTATGGTAAAAGTCTGGACGATCTCAAAAATCAATATCCAAACCTCTAACTGGAGTAATCTCGACAGTTAGGCAATAACGTACTACTTGGTGCTTTAATTATAAATCAGAGTTATAATGCGGAAAGTAAAAGCACACAAGACACCAAACGTTTTTTTAACGAGGAAACTGCCTTGCAGAAAAACCTCGGGACCTCGTCCAGTTTTGAACACCGCCCAGTACAAACTGACTACAAACACTAGCCTACTATAAGACTTCGGTATGGTATGGGATATAGACAGAGTAGTAGAGACCTTGAAGACGGAGACAGTGAATATAAAGAAGACATCAAATATTCTTCATCGACAAAAGGTTAGTAGGAGTTATGCCTTTTATGGAAATTCTTCTATTCTACTTATTCTATCTTTCGAAATAGTCGGCTACTTTAGTAGAGTTATAGCGATTGAGATTTTGTATTCTTGTCTACATAAACATGAGTTATGTTAGTATTTGTTCCCACAATACTCAGGTTATAAGATGCATGAGATAGATTCGATACCCTTTCCAGTGCAATGGTTTGCTTGAAAATCACATGTAGGAAATGGATGAATCTAAAGGAGTACTCTAGAGCAGAGTCTATTGGATTATAGTTGAGGGCGTAATAACACGTCTAAGTACTGGCCCAACCCAGAACTTCCAGCGGATCCAGTTAAACCCTAATATGAGCGACGGCGGCTCACGAACCGGTTCGTGAACAGTGGCACCGGAAATTTCTTCTGTGTCTCAAAACGTTAATCTGTACACGTACATGTATGTGAACACCAGATTCAATGCATTTGGCCTGAATTCAGATGGACGGTTCACGAACCGTCCAAGTGAATATTCTGCGGGAATTTCACACGGGTTAAACATCTGACTCCTTTATCTCTTAGTTGGACTTGTGCTTATCAGAATATCTTTTGTGGTCTATCTAACGAATCTCAATGAGTCAATAAGATAAAGATTATCTCTAGTCTGTTGGATATCTATCTTGAAGTGATTTTGAGCTAACAAATCACTTGGCAGATAAATGATAAAAGATTTCCAATTGAGATATATATAGGGTTTCATTGTGTGCAAGCCAAGTAACGGGTTCGTTTACGTGGGCACTTGCTAACTTGTAGATTAAGAAACTAGTTGCTTTATTCCTAAGCAACCTATCTTATTGATTTGTTATAGATAGAGGGTTAAAGAACGAAAACCACAAGCATCAAGCATACGTGAAGTTTCTCTGTGGAATTGATCGTAAACTCTTTGCACTTCGGTGTAAGTTGTTGTGGTATAGTTATCCTCTATTAGGTAGCAATTCCTCTGTGGGATTTACCTAACGGCTATAAAGACTTTTCTTGAGAGTTGGGAAGCACAGGTAGGCGATAACGTACCTCTGTGGTTGTTATCAGTTTAACCTGTAACCTTGGTAACCTGATCGTTCTTGTCTATTCTATGGTCCTTCTCTTCTGCAATAAGGCCATTCAAGAACTGATACGTTACATACAAGGTTGAAGGAAGAAACACACGGTTGCACTCGGTGTTGTAAGACCTAGTTAGCTCCAGTTGTATAAGTTTCTTAAGTGATTCTTGTTACAACTGAGGTATAGACAAGTTGGGCATAGTTTACTCGGTTTACTTGTCAGCCCCCGCTTTTAAGTAGATTTCCGTATGACCTGGAGTAATCCGAAGGAAGTCACGTCACGTATGTTAAACTGAAGAGGACAGTTCGAAACATACAGTCAGTAATTAAGGTTTGCAAAGCCGGTATTATTGACTTAAGCCTTTAACAACGATTAAAGCAACTCCTGGGCCTGTAAAGGACGTCAGCTAGGGGAATCAAGTGTGTAGCGATCTGTGGGGGATCTAGAGACGTAAGGAGTGCGACAGTAGCCAATTCTCTTGGAGGGCTGGGGTTGGTCTCTGCTACATCCCAGACCGAAGTCTTATAGTAGGCTAGTGTTTGTAGACAGTTTGTACAGTGTGGTGTTCAATATGGACGAGGTCCCGAGGTTTTTCTACAGGTCGTAGTTTCCTCGTTAAAAAAATCTCTGGTGTCTTGTGTGCTTTACTTTCCGCACTATATTCTCTGATTATATAATTAAATCAAACACAAGAAGTACGTTATTCATAACCGTCGAGTTGGTCCATAATCCATCCAGGGGGTTTACCAATACTTGTCTTAAGTTGGACCGATCACTTGTGATCCTACTCCGGTTATCAGATTAGGATATTGATTTTTGAGATCGTTCATATCTTACCATAAGACTCACGAGCCCAAACGAAAAGTTGGTAGTATTTCGGAACCCCTGCTTTTTCAATTGGTATCAGAGCCGGTAAACACATCAAAGGCATAACTGTCCGTGAACAAAGCATAAGAGCTTGTAACGTACCACCAAAGTTTGATGGCACAAATTACCTATGGTGGAAGACTGCAATGAGATCGGTTTTGCAAGCTCTGGATTTCAAAACCTGGGTTTATGTCGAAAAGGGATACACATCTCCAACTATCCTGGTAGAAGGTGAGTCTGTCCCCAAAGACATTGCCACATATAATTACGTGGAAAGTTAAGTTGCCAAGCAAAATTATGATGGGCTTAACGCTATCATTCATGCAGTAACACCTGATCTTTTCCATCACGTGGCCACATGTGAAACCTCGCAAGAGGCTTGGAATAGATTAAGGACCGTGTTCGAAAGGAATACAACAGAAAAAAAGCTAGACTTCAGAATCTCATGTCTGACTGGAAAAATCTTCAAATGCTTGAGGATGACACCTTTGAAGAATTTAACCACAAATTGTCTGAAATAGTGAATGCATGTCACACCTTAGGAAAAGCTATTCCGGAAAGGGACATTGTGTGTAAAATTCTGAGGTCATTACCCTCAAGGTACGAGTCAAAGAAACATGCCATCCAAGAAGTTCACGGCTTAACTATAACAAGAAGTGACCTTGTTGCTAAGCTAAAGATCTTTGATCATGAATGAAAAGATGAAAAGAAATCTATCGCTTTTGAAGCTGTAAGCACTCCGTGCGCCTCCTCTCCACAAAAATTGTCATGGGCTGATGAGTGTGAAGACCTTGACAATGAATAAGTGGAAACTGAACTGTCTCTGATTACACAACAACTTAAAGATCTTCTCAGATCTAGAAGAGACATGCGATTCAGGAGTAGAGGATCCTTACTAGCATTAAAATCTAATCCTGATCAAGATCTTCTATTCTACTTATTCTATCTTTCGAAATAGTCGGCTACTTTAGTAGAGTTATAGTTTATCGCGAATGATTCCATATCATGAAAGAAAGTATGCCCGGCCCGAATACGTCTCTCTTTTATTAGTAGCATAGCAAAAAAGCGTGACTCGTCATGCGATTGAGATTTTGTATTCTTGTCAATATAACCATAAGTTATGTTAGTACTTGTTCCCACAATACTAAGGTTACAAGATGCATGAGATAGATTCGATACCCTTTCCAGTGTAATGGTTTGCTTGCAAATCACATGTAGGAAATGGCTGAATCTAAAGGAGTACTCTAGAGCAGAGTCCAATTGATTATAACTGAGGGCGTAATAACACGTCTAAGTACTGGCCCAGCCCAGAACTTCCAGCGGATCCAGTTAAACCCTAATATGAGCGACCGCGTTTCACGAACCGGTTCGTGAACATCGGCACCGAAAATTTCTTATGTGTCTCAAAACGTTAATCTGTACACTTACATGTACGTGAACACCAGATTCAATGCATTTGGCCTGAATTCAGATGGACGGTTCACGAACCGTCCAAGTGAATATTCTGCGGGAATTTCACACGAGTTAAACAACTGACTCCTATATATCGTAGTTGGACTTGTGCTGATCGAAATATCTTCTGTGGTCCATCTAACGAATCTCAATGAGTCAATAAGATAAAGATTATCTCTGGTCTGTTGGATATCTATCTTGAAGTGATTTGAGATAACAAATAACTTGGCAGATAAATGATAAAAGATTTCCAGTTGACATATATCTAGGGTTTCTTTGTATGCAAGCCAAGTAACAGGTTCGTTTACACAGGCACTTGCTAACTTGTAGGTTAAGAAACTAGTTGCTTTATTCCTAAGCAACCTATCTTATTGAGTGCTATAAATAGAGGGTTAAAGAACGAAAACCACAAGCATCAAACATACATGAAGTTTCTCTGTGGAATTGATCGTAAACTCTTTGCACTTCGGTGTAAGCTTGTTGTGGTATTGTCATCCTCTATAAGGTAGCAGTTCCTCTGTGGGATTTACCTAACGACTATAAAGACTTCTCTTGAGAGTTGGGAAGCACTGGTAGGCGATAACCTCTATGGTTGTTATCAGATTAACCTGTAACCTTGGTAACCTGATCACGTTCTTGTCTATTCTATGGTCCTTCTCTTCTGCAATAAGGCCATTCAAGAACTGATACGTTACATACAAGGTTGAAGGAAGAAACGCACGGCTGCACTCGGTGTTGTAAGACCTAGTTAGCTCCGGTTGTATAAGTTTCTTAAGTGATTCTTTTTACAACTGAGGTAGAGACAAGTTGGGCATAGTTTACTCGGTTTACTTGTCAGCTCCCTCTTGTAAGTAGATTTCTGTATGACCTGGAGCAATCCGAAGGAATTCGTTTTACGTATGTTATTGAAGAGGACAGTTCGGAACATACAGTCGGTAATTAAGGTTGCAAAGCCGGTATTGTTGACTTAAGCCTTTAACAACGGTTAAAGAAATTCCTAGGCCTGTAAAGGACGTCAGCTAGGGGAATCAAGTGCGTGACGATCTGTGGGGGGTCTAGAGACGTAAGGAGTGCGACAGTAGCCAATTCCCTTGGAGGGCTGGAGTTGGTCTCTGCTACATCCCAGACCGAAGTCTTATAGTAGGCTAGTGTTTGTAGACAGTTTGTACTGTGTGGTGTTCAATCTGGACGAGGTCCCGAGGTTTTACTACAGGTCGTAGTTTCCTCGTTAAAAAAATCTCTGGTGTCTTGTGTGCTTTACTTTCCGCATTATATTCTCTGATTATATAATTATAGCAAACACAAGAAGTACGTTATTCATAACCGTCGAGTTGGTCCATAATCCATCCTGGGGATTTACCAAGACTTGTCTTGAGTTGGACCGATCACTTGTGATCCTACTCCGGTTATCAGATTTGGATATTGATTTTTGAGATCGTTCATATCTTACCATAAGACTCAGGAGCCCAAACGAAAAGTTGGTAGTATTTCGGTACCCCTGCTTTTTCAGTTACATCCCGATATCAAGTTTTGAAGTTCACTAACAACCGATATCAGTAAATTAAATGATAAACTTAAAGTAGTTATGAAAACATTTTGGCTATCCCTGCTCAACCACAACAACAAAAACATTAAGTTTTCGTTTACCAAAATTAAGTTTGGGTTTGTTTCAATATTGTAGTATTTTATTCAGTCTTCAATATCTAATCGTTCCCCCCCCCCCCCCCCCCGGGGTTTTGAATTTATGTGGTGGAAAACGTCTCATTCATCTGCTCAAATCTCTCAATATGTAACCAATCATATGGTTGTTATCATCCTAATTTCTGCTCATAACGTGTTTGATGGGAGCTCACAAAGAATATTTTGTGTAACAGGGAGATATAGTGGGTAAATCTTTCTAAAGGAGTATTGCCTATTGAAAGATCATACCCAATAACTGCAAATCTTAAACTTTGACAGTATTACACATAGATGGCATGAGCAACTTACAGGTTTTTATCTTCTTCTACAATTTCTAAGCTTTAGATGGATGTGCATGAACCTTTGAATTTCTCATGGATAGTATTTTGGTAGTTTGCAATGGTTTAGATGGCTTTGCTATAGTTTCTTTTTGCATGCAAACCTGCAATCCATAAATGTATGCTTTGTTGGCTTTGTGTAGTGATGCAAGAAAACAGTGGAGCACTCCAAATGGTTGGTTGCCTGAAACCGATCTAGCTTGGCTCTTTGGATGACGTGTACAGTCAACAAAGCATTAATACTCCCTCCGTTCCTTTTTAGTTGAAGGGTTAGTTTTTTTTTTCATGTTCCAAATTACTTGAATGTTTTCATACTTTTCCCAATTTTTTCCTAATTTAACCTCACTTTGGAATCATGCACAAACATAGAAAATTATAAAGGCTCAACTATCTAAGTGAATATCTTAAAGTCTCCACTTTATATTTCTAAAATATTCTTATCTCTAAAAGACTATAACTAAAAACTAGGAGGATTTAAATATTTTAGGAGGTATTATTAAGGGTAACCTAGGAAAAATTTTACTCTCTTTCTTTTTTCTTAATCTGTGTGAAAATTCAGGTTAATCTTAGCTACACAAAGCCAACCTTCAATTAAGTGGAGCTCCTAAAGTATTAATTTGTTACTCTACGGAAATTACTTGGTTTCTATTTTTGGTCGTTACCGATGGTTAGTGTCATCCATTGTAGCCTTGTAGGAAGTTAAAAGAATGCGTGACAACAAATAGATTACAGAAAAGAAATATTTAGAAGGTAATTTCAATATACATGGCTCAATCTCACGATTACTAAAGCTTCTTTAATGACTATGAGAGCATCTCCAATAGTGGGTGGATGTCGTATTTTTCTATAACACATAGGACATAAGACTCTCATTTAACAAAAATCAATCTCCAGTAATGGGTCCTATAAACTAGGGTGATGACGTGGGCAAACAAAAGGTCTTAGAGAAAGTCTTATCTAGACTTTTAGTAAGACCTCCATGTCATCAATTTAACTAATTTGATATCTAAATTATTGTTTAAAAATAAAACGAACCAATGAAAAAAGAGGAAATCAATTTTTTATGTTAATTAATTATATCCATATAACAAATTTTAAGGTTAAAACCTTATACTATTGGAGATGATTTATGGGTTCAAAGGTCTTATCTATACATATATATAAAACCTCATAAATGAAGGTCTAAATAAGACCTCCACATAGGATTTTTAGCACCCACCTTTGGAGATGTTCCGAATTCAATTATTTGTGCTACCTACGAATGGTTAAATTTTGTTTAATTAATTACAGCTGGAAATGCAATCCATAAGGTGTTTGGAATTCCAAGAGCGGTCAGTGGGTTGTTGTTAATCCGAAATCTCCTTCCCTGCAGGCTGTGTGTCACAATGGAAAAAAAAAAGTACGTTTTGCTTCTCAAACCTTCCTAAATTTGGCCCCATAAGGGAGTATTTGGCCCCATGAAAAAATAATTCCGGCGGTTGTTATATAGCAAAATCGGAAAACCCCTTATAAAAGATGATTGTTTTACCCTTTCTCAATTAGTTGCTAATTAGTTGATTAGTTAGTTAATTCTGTTTATAGTTAAGTTAGTTTGATTAAAGGTAAGTTATATAGTGAGTAGAAATCATTTGAGTGGGAAAAACTTGTAGAGAAGAAGGAGAGAAAAAAGTTTGAAAAGTTTGAAAAACTAGGGTTTTTGAGAAAATGGTGAAAGAATACACCGATGATGAAGACTCTAGTAGTGATGAAGATGTTGATGAATCACCAAACGAGTTCGATCCTGCTGATTATGATTATGTGAGGGAGCAAGAATACATTCACAACCAACGCCTACGTGAGGAGCTCGAGAGGGAGGGAAATGATGATTATTATCATGAAGTTCCTCAAAATAATGAGGTATAGGTGTTACGCAACTCGAATGGTGTTTGTCTAGCTTGAAATGCAGCTTGAAATCTTGTTTGAATGGAAAAAAGATCAAAATTTGTCCTCGGGTTTAGCCTTCGAAACCCAGAATCGTTGTATGATCAACAGATTATCAAACGATTGTTGCTCAGTAGTAACAACAATCGTTGAAAGATACGAATTATAAACAACGATTCTGGCTTTTTAATGGAAGCTTGGTTTGCAGAACCAGAATCGGCTTGTCAAATCCTATCTAACCGCCGATTAAAACATTGATATTTTCTCCAAGAAAATGATCAAGTTATTAATCGTCGGTTGTTGGCAAACATATAAGCCGATTGTAGAGTACAGGAGACCTAGAATTTCTTCGAACTTTAATCGGCTCATATTCAGTTTTGTATGTGCCGATTGTAGAGTACAGGAGACCTAGAATCTCTTCGTAACTCTAGTCGGCTCATATTCAGTTTTGTATGTGCCGATTGTAGAGTACAGGAGGCTTTCAATCTCTTCGTAACTCTAGTCGGCTCATATTCAGTTTAGTATTTGCCGATTGTAGATAATCGGTGCTTATCGTTGTATATATGAGACGATTTTTGTATCTAACTTCCTTCTCCAATTTTGTAGATTGTTGTACGGCTCGAAGATCAACCCGAAGTCGTGTCTAAGCTACTGCCTGATACTTCTGCCCACTATCAAACTGACTTGGTATGCAACAACATAATCTTGATTTTTCATCCTTCATTTGAAAACAATTTCTATAAGTATAGTGATCTAATTGCTTTTTGGTTTTCTCCGTGAAGACATGGAACACTAAGGAGGAAGCAAAGGCTTGGTTCGTAGAGAAAGGCAAGAAGCTGAACCAAGGTCTAGTGTTTGGCAAACGTTCAAACATAAATCACTTGGAAATTGTTTGCGAACGAAGTGGCGCCCCAACAAGTCATTGGAGCAAGTCTAAACCATATGTGAAAAAGAGTAAGAAGTGTGAGTATAAATGTAAATCAAGGAAGTGTCATTGCCCATTCAAGATCATAGTAGGTCACAACTATGCAAAAGGGTATTTCCTACGTAGGGTAGAGAACGGTCATCACAACCATGATACTCCTCATTCTCTTATTGGACACTCTTCCGTTTGTGGGTTGAAACCCCATGAGAAGGAAAAGGTGAGGTCGATGATTGCAAGCCGGCCAATCGATATCCTAAAGGCGATAAAGGTGGATGATCCAGGGAACTTGTCTATTTTGAGGCAAATTTACACTGAAAGAGCCGCACAAAGGAAAGGGTCATGGAATGGTAGAGAGATTATGGAACAATGTGAATGGCTAGTCGAGAAACACAACTACACAATGAGGAAGCAAGTCGTTGATGACAAAGTGCAACGTATTTTCTTGGCGCATCCGGATATGATCGAATTGGCTCGATGCTTCTATCCAATTTTGTTCATTGACTGTACTTATAAGACGAATAAGTACAATATGCCATTGATGAACATTACTTGCCACACATCGGATAAAGAAACTTTCACGATAGGTTGGGGTTTTATGGATAAGGAGAACGAAGTGAGTTATGAATGGTTTTTAGAAACTTTGAAGGATCTTTACTTACCCGGTCAAGCTCCAAAGATTATAATAACGGATAAGGATAAAGCACTAATGAACGCCATAGAGGTTGTTTTCCCGGAAGCTCAACATTTTCTTTGTACATGGCACATACAAGCCAATATCAAGACGAATTGTAGGCATCATATTCAAAAGCCTAAGAAACCTAGAGGCATTCAGCGTGACATATTAGAAGAAGAGCGTGTTAGCAAACTAACGGAGGAACAAAAAGCGGAAGAGAAGAAGATAGCCGATGCCGAATATATTAAGGCTAGAATTAGATGGTTGGAGTTTCGACGTGATTGGGATAACGTGGTACATTCGATGACTATTGCACAGTATGAATGCATGTTGGCGCTCTTCATAGCTACTTGGAGTGAGGTTGCCAAAAAGGCGGTGGATTATTGTACGGAACAATTGTTGGGGCCTTACAAAGAAAAATTTGTGTATGCGTATACCTACCAGTATAGGCATTACAAGAATGAGGCAACAAGTATAGCGGAGGGATGTCATGGCCGTTTCAAAAAGCTACTTCATGGGTGTGTTAACAATGTGGTTACGGTTCAAGAAGCTATCCATATCTACACAAATGATGATATCACTAAGATCAAGTGCCAAATGGAATACAGCAGGTGCCAGAGCATGAAGATTTACGAGAGAGAGAAATGTGAAGACTGGTACAAGCTTAAGGGTATTCTCTATAGGGTGTCGCATTGGGCAATAAACTATATGATGACAGATTTGGCATACTACAGGAAGTACGAGGCAAAAGGGAGTAAAAGATGTAGGGGTAAATGTTCATGTTTGACAATGACGGCCCTTGGGCTCCCTTGTCGCCACATGATTGCGGATTACCCGGGAGCAATACCACTTGAGGCCATTGATCCGTTTTGGAGGCAACTCTCTTTCACACCTAATCCAATTGCGGCTCCCGAGAATCACTCTTTTCTAGATTTGGAAATTGTGAAAGCCATGGTCGCAGGCTACCCCAACAAGAACAAGGTGCAACAACAATGTTTGATACACGATTTGGAACTCGTGCACCACCCCCACAAGAAACCTGCCGTCGAGGAGCCAATGGTACAAAAGTCCGTAGGGAGGCCTCCTACCAACATGGATAGAAGCAAGGAGAGGCAAGAATTGAATGATTACCTCAGAGGCCAAAGAGACGATGACTCCACAAGGTGTGACCCTTCACAACATGTATATGCGGAGGCAAGGTACAAAGAAGACGAGCCTAGGGAGTCAATGAAAAAGAGACGTGCGAGGGGGCAAAATGTGAAGGCAAAGGCTCCTAAATTTCTTTCGCAAGGGACTAAACCAAGTGGGGAAGATGTACGTTCAAATGGTCCAAAGTTTTTTTCGCAAGGGAGTGTAGCTAGCACAAGCACAAGACAGAGACTCAAGCAACAAGCAAGGCAAATGGGTTCCATGAATCAAGAAAGGGGAGATTGTGAAGTGGTTACTCTAAGATCCGCACTTGGCGATCGAAAGACTCCAAGGGATGCACTTGGTAGGCCTCATAGAACTTTTTACACAATATTCACGGAGTACTTTGACCATCTACCACAAATCATCCGTCCTTTCGTATTATCCACCGACGACGTCGATGATGATGGAGATTGTGGTTTCCATGTTGCTTCGGAGCAAATAGGGCATATGGGATTGGCGGGTGAGCTAACTCAATGCCAATATTTAAGGCAGAAGATGGCGGTGAAACTAGTGCAACACAAGGAGTTCTATATTTCGATGATGTTGGAAGGAAACAAGGAAGAAAAAGAAGAACGTTTTAGGAACTTGGTTACTCGCGTACAAGGCCCGGAGAGGGGAGCACCAACTTTGCGTAGGCATTGGATGTTGATGCCCCAATGTGGGCATCTTTTGGCGGATGCTCTTATTTGCGTTGTTCATTACTTTGGTGAGGGCACAAATATGACATTCACACCAAAGGAAGCAAGGTGCGGTGGAGCGCTAAGGGATAGAAGAATTGTTATAGTCAACATCAACAAGATCCATTTTATCGGTCTAAGGTTAAAAGAAGATTGTCCATTACCTCCGCTTTGTAGGTTTTCTTATTGGCCGGGGTTCACCAACAATGATTCTGCAAAATGGTTGGAGAAATACGAGCCTAACATGAAACGATGGAATGAATTATCCGGGATTGACCCAAAGGAGCGTGTAATGGTTGACTTGGATCCATATGTGGTAGACCTGGCCTAGTATTAAGTTTGGTTTTGTGAAGGGATTGTCTTATTTTGGAGCTTTCATATGTTGTATTTTGCATTTTGAACAATGATTAATGTATGTATGAAAGTGTTTCGGTTTAACATTAGCATGTTTGAAAGTTCTGTGCTATACATTCGGCGTATATTTAACTTATACAAGGCCGATTATCAGGTATAATCCTGATAATCGGCCTTAATCGGTTTTTCCAAATAGAATCATCTGCCGATTTTACACAAACATAAAAAAGGAAAATTCAAATGTACAAAATCGGTGAATGTATATATATTTATACGCCGATTGTGAAGTTACAGGAAAAAACCAATTTCAAGTAAACTTAATCGTTCACAAAATTAATGATTATACGCCGATTGTGAAGTTACATGAAAAAACCAATTTCAAGTAAACTTAATCAGTCACAAAATTTATATATATACGCCGATTTACGCAGACAGAAGAAGTAAGTAGTAGAACATAACATTCATCCATAGATCAAGTCTTAAACTGAAACACGTAATCCAAACAACATGTCTTAAAACAAGAACAAGAACAACAACAAGTCTTAAAACAAGAACAACAACAAGTCTTTAAACCACCTAAAGTTCTAACTACTTAGACATTTCATGATCATCACCACAAGTATCTAACGACGGCGCTTTGCTGGGAAACCAGGAGGATGGTCGAGATCATCTTCAGCAGCAACAAAGGCGGCAGCAGCATCAGCAAACCTGGCAGCAGCAGCAACAGCATCAGCCTTACGAGCTTCATCTGCAGCATCCAGTTCTTCACGCAGCTTCACAGCCGTCTCCATTTCCTTCCAGTCAGCCTCCTCTTTGCGGTACTCCTCGATCTTGATAAGCCTTTCAGTACAATACTCAATGAGCTCCTCAATTTCCACTATAGCCAATTCTTTCACGAGACGAACACACTCTTCGAGAATAGTTTCATTACATGGAGTACGTTTGACTTGTCTTACTCTTGCAAGATCTCGCGGTCTGATCTTCTCATCATCCATTTCTGTAGCACCAAATCGGCATATATTTTAAACATTGTAAACCGATTATCAAAAGAAACATGCACAATCGTTGAATAACATATATAATATAAAACGACAAACTGTGTATGACTACAGAATCGGTGGACATAGTGTTTTGCATAAACCGATTAAACCCATCAAAACAGTCGGTACATATAGTAAACAACCTACGCCGATAATCAAACAATCGGTGGAAATATTATACATAATAAACCGATTACTCTATGTATTAAGCCACGTAACTGAACTGATGAGATCATCAATAATCGGTTCATATATATCACTACATCTAACGTTTATTCTTCTTAAAAAACATAATCGTTCAATCTATAGGAAGTTATCCACCGATTACAAAACTACGTAACTTGCATGGAATTTTACA
>JAJJMA010242842.1:0-12974 GCA_023529015.1 Papaver nudicaule
AGATACTTGACAATGCTTTTTACTTGGTTCGCCCTCATAAGGGAGGACTACATCCAAGGGATTCCACTAATATAAGCATGATTACAATTCTCTCACCTTGCAAATCTTCTAAGTTTGATCTCTCAACAAGAACCCTAATCTCGGCCCTGGGCTAAGGAGAACAAGTATGTCACTTTTCCTCTCTCTAGACCAAACCAAGAAATGTCCAACCATTTTCTCAAGGGTTTCTCTCGCTATTTATAGAGGATTACAAAGTGGAAAACAGCTAATACAAACAAATAACTTTCTGACACTAACTTGTCCCTACTCGCCGACACGACATGTCGCCGAGGTAGTATTTCTCCTACTTGGTCTTGGCGGCCATGTCTTCTTAAGGATAAGGATTGCTGATGAGGTTCCCACCGAGTCAACAAGTCAACTCTGACAATCTATCCGTTCTGACGAGTAATAAATGCTCAACTACTTCTTACGTACCCTCGCTGTGGCGTCTTTACTCTTGCTAATGTTACTTCGCTGGCTAGCTTCTTCTGTGTGTCTCGCTGGTACGTCACATTGTTGAGTGCCTCGCCCAAAGGTTCTACCAGTGATTCCATACTTCTCATGAATGACCTCTCTGATACACCTTTGCCCTTAGGATGTTATTATTAGGCAAAGGCATTTTCTACCCTTACAACAACATCATAGACTATTGGTATGATAGAAATGATAATACGATACGGAAAGGAAAAACCTTTCTAACCTTTAGCGAGGACGTTATGATTTATCAAGTAGTAAGCTTCGGTCTTCGTCTTCATCAATCTTCGTCTCGATTACCTAAAATTATCCTAGTCCGAGGTTGTATAGTAAACTTATCAAGGATTGTGTTTTTGTCTCATAAACTTGACAACTGACTTGAGATAGCAACATCAGTGGGTTCAACCAAGTAATGCTCTAACACATTGTATCTCACAGCGACTATCAACAGACAACAGTTGAGAAGGGTGTTCATCGACGAAGGAGCTTCACTGAACCTCATTTCAATGCACACCTTGAATCTATTGGGAGTACCAAGGGGAGACATTAAGGAACGAAAAACAGTAGTACGCGGGTTTGGAGGTCATACTCAGGAAGCGATAGGGATCGTATGCCTTACTGTATTCTTCGGGCCAATCAGGGCGTCCATACCCTTTCACGTGCTGGACGATCATACCTCGTTTCATCTAATATTGGGTCGCGGATGGATACGTGATCATCGGGTTGTGGCATCCACTTACCATCCATGCATCAAAACTAACATCGAAGGTAAACAATACAGAGTCCCCGCCACCAACAACCCTTTTGGACCCGAGGAAGCATACATGGCAGAAGCCGTCTTTCACATTCAAGCGGAACAGAGCGAAGCGGCTGTGATAGGTTTGTCTCGTACGATCCCCTTGCCAAAGTGGGAAGAAGAAGAAAAAGTCTCGGTCTTCAGTCCTATTCGTTTGGTTACGCCTAAGGAAAAGAGGAAGAATGAGGAGAAGGTGTCCGTGTTCCATCCCAAAAGATTAGGAGCGCCGGTCGAAGCAAAGAGGCAGAAGCTAGAGCCAGAACCCCGGTTCCATCGTTTCACCACTCAGAGTGGAGGACACGTGTATAGATTATGGCAATCGGCGGAGGTGATGCCGACTGACCAGTTGTGTGAAGCGTCCACAGGCCAGGCGATATCACCTCTCGAAGAGGACGAGGAGGTGACAACAGAGTCCTTACCAAAAGAAGAGCCCGTGGAAATACCATCCCTAGATGAAATTGAGGAAGTCAATATTGGGGACAAAGAGGAACGCTTGATCAAGATCAGCGCTCCATTGGGAAATGCGGAGCGACAAAAGATGATTGAGTTGTTGAAAGAATACAAGGACGTCTTCGCTTACACGTACAACGAAATGCCAGGTCTAGACGCGGAGTTGGTTGCCCACTCCTTGGATATAATGCGACATGCTCGGCCAGTGAAGCAAAAAAGTACCACTTTTCATAAAGACGTTGCTTTGGCGATAAAGGAGGAAATCGAATGCTTGGTAGCGGCAAAATTCATAGAACCCATAAAGAACGCGCCATGGTTGGCCAATACGTACCCGTAATGAAGAAGAACGGAAAGATCCGCTGCTACGTCGACTACAGAGACTTGAACAGAGCCTGCCCAAAGGACGAATTCCCGGTACCAAATGTGGACATGCTAGTGGACGCGACCAGTAACCACCAAATGTTCTCGTTTATGGACGGCTATAGTGGTTACAACCAGATCAGGATGAACGCCGTGGACGCGCATAAAAAGGCGTTTCAAACACCTTTCAGCTGTTTTTACTATGTGGTAATACCATTCGGACTGAAGAACGCTGAAGAAACATACCAGCGAGCCATGGTGTCCATTGTTCATGATCTGATACACAGACAAGTCGAGGTGTATGTTGATGATATCGTGGTCAGGTCCCAAAAGAAGGAGGATCACGTGAGCCACCTGCTGATGGTGTTTGAGCGTTGTAGACAATATAAGCTCAAAATGAACCCTTAATTTAAAATGCTCTTTTGGGGTCACATCCGGCAAATTACTGGGATTCGTAGTCACTAGTAGGGGGATACAGGTGGATCCAGGAAAGGCACAAGCAATAGTTAGCATGGATAGACCCCAACATGCAGGAGCTACAAAGCTTCCTCGGGAAGATATTCTAGTCCGAAGGTTCATACCAGGCCTAGCACAGATGATGACAGCCTTTACCCCGCTCCTGAAGAAGGGATGCGCGTTTAAGTGGGGACAAATCCAACAAAGCGCTTTCGAAAATGTAAAGATATGTCTAACTTGCCCCCGAGTCTTACGACCACCGCATCAGTAGCAGTACTAAACTCCGTAGCAATTCTCCGTTGATCAACCCTTTTGGTCACAACGTCCGCCTCCAGGCGCGCCTTTTCTTTCACCAGTTGATCAATCTGAGAGGATAACTTCCAGGTCCTAGGATCATGCTTGGCTTTCACTCTCTTCATCAATTCCAACAACCAGGCGATATTAAGCCGCATAAGTTCAGCCGTGGAGAGAGTCTCTTCCCACGCCGCCATCTTTTCCTCAGAGGGAGGATCCTTGTCCGCGCTAGCAAGACCAACCGCCACTACCAACAAATCGATAACCATCTTAACTTGCGTTCCCACACCAAGGAAATATGCCATTTGCACGGAAACGAGATGACCGTGGCGCCTCCAGATTTTGGTATAAGTATCTGCATGAACCGAAGGGACCCAAAATCCATGCACCAGCTTGAAGCCAACGTCCTCAAAACCAATCGGCGAACGTTCAAAAATACAACAAAACATAGGCAGCGCTGTGGAATCACGAACCACATTGGCAACAGGAGAACCCATTGTCGCGGAGACAGCAGGACGATTGACAATATTAGCATTCCTAGTAGGCAGAGAATTACTCAAACGTTTCTCACTATTGAAGCTTTCAACATCTTTATTCACACGCTTTCCCATATCCGGCTCCTACGAGGGGTTTTTAGTTAGAAAAAATAATAATAAGAAAATAAAACATTCTCGCAAAATGACAACTTACTTGTTTAGAAGATGAAGAGTACGCGCCTATTTCTGTATCAGAACCGCTTGATTGATCGCCAGGAGAATCACCCCCAGAAGAACCTAAAACGAATGTATACAATCAAATAGTAATTCACCAGATACTGTACGACTAGACTCAAAACTCTCTAAATCCTTTTGCAAGAATGAAGAACCATCGGGGTATATATAGGACTTTGCGTTTAAAAAGGAAGGAATAAATGCATACCACGTGTAACAATTTAATATACACCTGGGTCAGAAAGCACCTGGGCAGAAGAAGATGGACCCATGTGATGTACCTTCTCAGACACTGACAAACTGAAAGATTCCAAAATAGCAGACGGAGAGATCAGGAGATTAGCCCCACCGCGCCTAACAGTGCAAACCAAAGGTTTAAACGAGACACACTCATCACGTCAGCAGGCTTCGGACCAGCGCTTTGGTTACGATGCTCGAACTCTTCCACAAACCCTGGATTGCTTGAAGAAGCGGGGCGTTGCTTAGATGAAGGGTGTTTTCTCTTCGAGGAAGTCGTCCGACGCGCCTGTTTAGTGCAAGAATTGTTAGAAAGGGGAGGAAATACATCGAGGAGTGGGGACTAAACCCGCCTCCCAGTTCAACTTATCAACCAAAGCCTTCCTACGCCGCTCATGCTCGGGCATATTAAGCCACTCCTCCAAAGACCTCTTACGCGACCCAAGATCATGAGAGTCGTCAGGCTACGTACAAAAAAAAAAAAAAAAAAGTAAATACAAGGCCAAGAAATCGACCAAGCGTAAATTCACATGCCAAGGAGCAGTCACTCACCGCAGAATCCCTGCCCAACACCACACCAACGGGCGCTGAAGGAGACTGCCTAGAAACATCGATTTATTGAGATCGTCTACGTCCGCCAGCAGCCTTTGAGGAGGATAGGGGGACTTTCCTCCGAGATTTCTGCCCAATGGCCGAATCAGGGTCCAAAGGAAGAAGACCCCAGGCGGTCTCATTAGAATTACGAGTGCGATCTTTGTTCCCAGGGACAAACCCATACGGCCCCCTATACTCTTATCAAGTACATAACGACCAACGCGATGCATATCAGCGAGTTCATCTTTGTCTGGCGCGGGATAACGAACAAAAGGAGTCACCAGAAAGTTCATCACAAGTGTTAAAAGCTCTTCCCAATATTTATACCAATCAGCGGAAACGCAGAGCTTTCGAGTAGGGTCAGGGTAACGAATCGTAAAAGAAATAGCGCGACAACGAAGAGCGCCCCCATCGGCATAGACAAACCTGTCGTAATATTTCTCTATCAAGGCACCATCCAAACCAAGAGGACTCAAGGGAGGCGGAGGAACCCCTTGAGGTTTGTAGTGTCCAGTTTGAACACCGCCCAGTACAAACAAAGCCTGCTTGGCGAACCACACGATCAATGTTGTAAGCTTGAACAGAAAACACGCCACCGTAAAAGTCGGGCAGATATCCAGGAGTTACCGAAAGAACGAAGCCCACTTCGCTTGCCTGACACACCCTCCTGGAGTCAAGAATTTCCCCCTCAGTAGAATAAAAGGCGTAAGGAGTAGGACCAATGCGACCGTCAGTATAAGGAGAAAAACAGAACTTCGACCCAACGTCCATATACTTGGAGATGTTATCAGAAGATTTAGGCGATTTCTTCTTATAAAGGCGCGTGCGAGGGAATGTATATACCATGGATCTTGATAAACTCCCCATCTTCATTGACTCGCTCCATCTGACCAGGAATGGTGAATTATGGGACCTCTGGGCTGAAACTAGGAAAGCGCTCCCAGGACCACATCTGAAGAAAACTCGAGGGAACGAAAGTCTCCACGGTATGAACGCTAGCGGATCTCTGAAGGTCAATTACGAGGAGGTCCAAATGGAGGTAATGTCCACCCAAAAACATGGGGGGCCAAGGGAAAAGAAATACCACGCGCCATCAGAACAGCCATTGCCATCAACTCCTCTTTGATGGTGTCCGCAGGACTGAACTCGAATATGTCGTGACTTAGCCAAAAAAGGAGGAACGCGGCCAGCTGCAGTATCTCTGAATCTTCACCATAATCAGGGCGTTCCCAGCAATCTCCTCCATTTTTGGTGCCCAATACTTCACAAACAGAGGATATGATGAACACATTTTCTTCTGATGACTTGGAGAGGGGACTTCAGCTTCACCCTCACCTACGACAGGAAAAGAGATATGCTCGTTAACTATGATATCAGATAAAATGATTTCACAAGAGACCACCAAGAAACGAATAGAAACCTTACCTCGAGCAACTTCTTGATCCTCGCCCCTCTCTGGATCCTCGTCCTGGGTGATCTCTTGTTCCTTACCCTTCTCCAGGCCGTCATCAGCCCCGTCCACAAGGACATTTCTCGAGAGCTCTTTAGATTTAGGATGTTGACCAAGTCCCAGTCTTTTGGGCGCATGCATCCCTCGACAGCCGACTGGTGCCAAAAGTGGGAGCCGTGGGCTGGAAGCAGAGTAAGCGCGATCACATCCTCGAGGGTAATGGTGCCCTCGCCCCAAGCAAAGAGGAAGGTATGAAATAGTGAAATCCAACGCGTCACCAGTTTGTTCAAATCGGTGTTACTGCGCCTGCAAGAACGACTGTTTGTCGCCTTAATGGCGTTAAAAATGCCAAGTTATTCGAGAATGCGCGCATAAGGCTCGTGATTGATGATATATTTGACCCACTTGGACAAGCCCTCCTGGGGTTTTGCCGTGGACTTGTAAACGATATTCAGGAGCTCGTAATCACCACGGTTAATGGCTAGGCGAGGGATCTGCTCAAAAGGAGGAAATGACCACTTAATGTTCTCGGCGTTCAGCAGCCATAAAGGATCGGCTAGAACGGGAAGCAGCAAACGATTTAGGAGGCGCGAATTAAGGAAGTCATTAGGGTAAGTATCACTAGAGAATGGGACGAACACGCTTTGAAGGGCGACGCTCTTGTTGAATTGGTCGTGAGTAAACAAACCATCCCCCCCGCAAGGGTTCTGGGAAGACGTCAAAACCAACGTTAGCCGCACCTCCCTGATCTTGCCCATCTCCTAGATCGATATCGCCTTCATGATCAGAAGCAATTTGATCGTCTGGCAAAGGCTCGTGATCACTCATGAGTAGTGAAAGGAAAAGAAAGAAAAAAAAATTAACTAAGGGAGGTAAGGTTGTGAGGCTATTTATACAAGGGAGGAAGGAAAGTGAAAAGGCGTAACCGCACGCCACCTGGGCCACGAAGTTACTTAATGTCTGGAAGTGCGTCGTCACATAAGCCACGATCGGAAAGGATAAGGGGTAACCACGAGGCGGCATGCTTGCCCGCCCAAGCCGTCAGGGGACTAATGTAAATACCCAAAGTCCATCAAGGTCTAATGGGTCTAAGGGATGTCTATTAGGGCCCATTTGAAGGATGGAAAAGGGCTTGGACTAGGGGGTTTAAAGAGATCTAATAGATAAGAAATGGCAATTATGTGAATAAGTGATTAAGGGGACACATGGCAATCAAGGATTGAAAGAGGATCTCTATAAATAAGACCCTAATGAAGACCATTAGGGGGGCGGTTTAGAAGTAGGATCATTTCCTTGAAAAGAGAGAGAAAGAGAGAGAGGGAGAATCGCTACCTCTGTGACTCGGATCGGATCTGTATCTTATCCCATTCACAGTTGGCGACCACACCGGGAGACCGATCTCGAGTACAGCGGAATGCACTCAGCGCGAGAAACACCGAGCGCCAAGGAAGAATGTTGAGCAGGTCAGTGAACCAGCCGGGGATTATGTTTTACTAGAACACGAGCCGATGGATAATGATACTAAGGACACAAGAGGAAACAAAAGGGTGTCAATGGGGATCCCGGGCACGCAAACGGCACTGACGCAGGGAAGTAAGGGGGGAGTTGTACCATCTGTTAGCAATGGCGCACAAAATTTGAGCTTAGATGACATGCGTCAAGAGTTTGCAGCGCACGCAAAGAGACAACCGCGATTGATGACTTTAATACGACAAAAGGAAGACGCGGCTACACTGGGAAATAACGGTCCGGTCGAAGGAGTTGTTAATGAGCCAAACATCACCGGAATTGTCCCCGGAAAGCTGACACCCGCTGTTACGAAAGAAGCCCAACTAGAGATGATCGATCCTAGCGCGTCAAGCGGAAAAATCTCCGAGGAAGATTTGGATAAGTACATCGAGGAACACTATCGCTTGGCAAAGCAGAATCATGGATATAGCTCTCTCGACCAACCATACTCAAAGGAGGTCGTTTCTAACAAGTTCCCATCTGATTAAACGTCTCCCAAGTTTAAAGTGTACACAGGACAGGGAAACGCGCGAGAACATCCGAGCCGTTTTCTCTTATCGATGAATGAAAATGCGAGAGATGGAAAGTTATGCATGAAGGAATTCTCGAAATCTTTGTTTGATACTGCGTACACTTGGTATAACAACTTAAAACCCGGGAGTATCGCGACATGGGATGAAATGGCGCGTTTTTTTCTCAAGAAATTCTTTTCCGCTAGGAGATGAGTGACTACGGTCGATTTGGCGCGAACATCGATGGGAATCGACGAATATCCCATGAAGTATATCACGAGGTTCAGGAGTCACGCATTCGAGTTAAGTGCAGACGTGCCGGAAGATAAACTGGTGAAAATTTGTGTTGGGAGAATGACCGCCACGCTACGCTTCGCCCTGTCAAACTTTCAATTCCAAACGTTTGTGGAGTTGGAGGAGTCCACGACACGAGTGTCTGACTGCCTCGTAATATTTCATCAGGCGAAGATGGAACAAACCTGGTACAACTCGGTTAATTCGCTGAGCGTGGCAGTTACCAGCAGCGGGCCAGTTCCAGGAAACAAGCGGCCAGCACCATTCCAACCATACCAAGGCGCAGCAGGGCCACAAGGGGGACAAGGAGGAAATAATTTTAATAGCCAACGCCCAATTCCTCCACCCATACCCTGCACAAAGGAACAGATCGAAAACCTCGTCGACCAATGGGCGGCTAACGGAGAAATCAATTTACCGCCATCGGTGATAGACCTAAACACAGTCGACAAAGCGCATGAACGGTACTGCCACTTCCACTGAAGATTGAACCATCCTACCCTCAATTGTTATGGTGTACGAACCGCGTTCTGGAGGAAGGAAAGAGCAGGGAAAATTGATCTTGGGCGACAGAAGATAGATAAAGACCCCTTGCCCAAGCATAACGTTATGATGATTTCCCATGACCCACGAGGCGAAGAATGGGCGCCTTGGGAAGACACTAAGGAGGAGGCTTGTGAATTGACCGTCGAAAATCCAATCTTTGAAGGAACAGGCGGTGTCGCCTTTCAATTCTCCAAGACCATCATCGCCCAACAGTTTTTTGATTCCCTTGGTTTCAGCGAAGATCAGACTAGAGAAGCGTCCCAAGCAATCGCCGCAGTGGCCGCGGGACATCAGGTACTGTCAAAGAGGAGAGTTACTTTTGACGACAGCGAAACATGCATTCCCGGGGAGCATTTATGTCCACTGTATCTCACCGCGACTATCAACAGACAACAGTCGAGAAGGGTGTTCATCGACGGAGGAGCTTCACTGAACCTCATTTCAGTGCACACCTTGGATCTATTGGGAGTGCCAAGGGGAGACATTAGGGAACAGAAAACAGTGGTACGCGGGTTTGGAGGTCATACTCAGGAAGCGATCGGGATCATATGCTTTACTATATTAGTCTGGCCAATCAGGGCGTCCGTACCCTTTCACGTGCTAGACGATCATACCTCGTTTCATCTACTAATGGGCCGCGGATGGATTCGTGATCATCGGGTTGTGGCGTCCACTTACCATCAATGCATCAAAACTAACATCGGAGGTAAACAATATAGAGTCCCCGCCACCAACAACCCATTTAGACCCGAGGAAGTATACATGGCAGAAGCCGTCTTTTACAATCAAGCGGAACAGAGCGAAGCGGCTGTGATATGTTTGTCTCGTACGATCCCCTTGCCAAAGTGGGAAGAAGAACAAAAAGTCTCGGTCTTCAGTCCTACTCATTTGGTTACGCCTAAGGAAAAGAGAAAGAATGAGGAGAAGGTGTCCGTGTTCAATCCCAAAAGATTAGGAGCGCCGGTCGAAGCAAATAGGCAGAAGCTAGAGCCATAACCCCAGTTCCATCGTTTCACCATTCAAAGTGGAGGACACATGTATAGATTATAGCAATCAGCAAAGGTGATGCCGACTGACCAGTTGTGTGAAGCGTCCACAGGGCAGGCGATATCACCTCCCAAAGAGGACGAGGAGGTGACATCAGAGTCCTTACCAAAAGAAGAGCCCGTGGAAATACCGTCCCTAGATGAAATTGAGGAAGTCAATATTGGGGACAAAGAGGAACGCTTAAACAAGATCACCGCTTCGTTGGGAAATGCGGAGCGGCAAAATATGATTGAGTTGTTGAAAGAATACAAGGACGTCTTCGCTTACATGTACAGCGAAATGCCAAGTCTAGACACGGAGTTGGTTGCCCACTCCTTGGATGTAATGCCACATGCTCGGCCAGTGATGCAAAAAAGTCGCACTTTTCATAAAGATGTTGATTTGGCGATAAAGGAGGAAATCGAACGCTTGGTAGCGGCAAAATTCATAGAACCAATAAAGAACACGCCATGGTTGGCCAATATCGTACCCGTAATGAAGAAGAACGGAAAGATCCGCTGTTGCGTCGACTACAAAGACTTGATCAGAGCCTGCCCAAAGGACGAATTCCCGGTACCAAATGTGGACATGCTAGTGGACGCGACCAGTAACCACCAAATGTTCTCGTTTATGGACGACTATAATGGTTACAACTAATTCAGGATGAACGCCGTGAACGTGCATAAAACGGCGTTCCAAACACCTTTCGACTGTTTTTACTATGTGGTAATGCCATTCGGACTGAAGAACGCTGGAACAACATACCAGCGATCCATGGTGTCCAATTTTCATGATCTGATCCACAGACAAGTCGAGGTGTATGTTGATGATATCGTGGTCAAGTCCTAAAAGTAGGAGGATCACATGAGCCACCTGCGGATGGTGTTTAAGCGTTGTAGACAATATAAGCTCAAAATGAACCCTTTAAAATGCGCTTTTGGGGTCACATCCGGCAAATTCCTGGGATTTGTACTCACTAGTAGGGGGATACAGGTGGATCCAGGAAAGGCACAAGCAATACTTAGCATGGATAGACCCACCAACATGGAGGAGCTACAAAGATTCCTCAGGAAGATATCCTACGTCTGAAGGTTCATACCAGGCTTAGCACAGACGATGGCAGCTGGTGGTGTGTCAAACCAACAAAGTTAATACTCTTACTTCACTAAATATGGATTAAGCACAGTAGCAAGAATAAGTTCGTTCCACAGAGAGAGATATGGTTTATCAGTTGTGTTGAAAACTTATGAGTAACCAGAGGGGGGGATTTTTGTTGTGCGAATAAAATAAAAACGAAACAAGTAAATAAAGATAGAATTCAGAGAGAAGAAATACTGGTCAAGGGTTTCATCTTCAATCACCAAACATGTTCATCAATCGATCAAAGTTAACATTCAATCTTTCTCATACCAAGAGCCCTAGAGTACCCCATCGAGAGTATACTCCGGTAAATTCCTTATATCATTGCATATCATAACGATGAATATGCAAATACTACTCAGAGAATAACTTAACGCAACGTGCAATCAAATTCAACTCTCCAAGAGCTTTAGGTTCTATGAATTAGGCTAATCTATGCAATAGAAAAACTATTCAACATAGGTCAAGCTTCTACATATTATTTCTAAAAGCTATCACCACTTTCGAAATCATATTGTGCTACTTGTGACAGGATTCTTTGACTATTTCGTATCTCAAAACCCTAATCTAGCTATAGATATGCTTTCGTATTCATTCAGTTTGCAACTTAAACAAATAAGAAAACAATCATATTGCAATACATCAATCATGCAATTATTAAACACAGTAGAACATGAACGACAAGAGATTTCATGGATAACAACAATTGACCAGCCAGATTGATTAATATGTTTGAGACATCCAATTACATCCCCAACCAATACGAAATTTAGCTACAAGCAACCATGGAGTTCAAGACGATAAAAATATAAAGAAGCATATACAACAAGTAAACAAAAGACAACTCAATTTCAAAATAAATTCAGCAAACCGAGTGATGATGCTGTCTTGTGATGGTCCATGAGGTGATCTTCTATGCTTGTTGCTTGTGCTTCTTGTTGCTGCGGCGTCGAAACAACACTGCTGCTGCTGTGGTATGGTGCAAGAAACCCTGCTGCTGCTGCGGTCGTGGATGTATGGCCTGGTGGTGATGTATATGTGGATGATGGTGGACTGTGAGGTGATGGTAATGGCAGCAACAAGTAGGAGAAACTGCTGATGGGTGATGGTATGCAGTGGTGGAGATCTGGATGCAAGGAACTGGTGGTATGGATGTAGGTGGTGGCTGTAGGGTTTAGAGAGGAGCAAAGCTCCTCTCTGTGGAGGTGGCTGGAACTGGTGTCGAGAGATGATGGAGGCCTGGTGGTGATGACAGGAGAGGAGCAAAGCTCCTCTCTGTTTTGAGGTAAACTGCGGTGTGAGAGATCTCCTTTCCTGTAGGTTTTGCTCCTCCTTTATAAACTTCTTTTTCTGCCGACTGATTTCCACCGCAAACCTAAAAGAGCCAAGCCAAATTGGACTCAAACTCGGTTAAACTTCACACCAAAACTGCCCGATAAACTTGCTCACTTTCAGTCCAAAATTGGACCCAAACCCTGTCAGTCGTGAACCTATTTGCTGTGTCTTCGCTGTTAGTAATCTGACAATCTTAAGCAGCAACAACCCTCGGTCTCTTGGCCACAAAACTGAACTGCAAAACCATCTCAGACTTAACCCATTCTTCCATGTTTCTCGCTTCTTGAATACCCTCCAGGATCATGGTTAACCCCTGGCAAGAATTCCATTCAAGCCTACAACCGATTACCTGAACCCAGTTGCCTTCTAATCGAACCCTCAGACTCAATAGAACCTTAGTCTAACTGATTGTAAGGATGGCACACACAAGCAGTCGCAACACAACCTGGATTTGAAACGAATTGGTCACTCAGGCCTTTACACAAACATGTTGTGTGCGTGATTCTGGTGGAACAGATGAACCTCCTGTTGATTTCTTAGCCCACATTTGCTCCTTCCCTGCAAAGCATACATTCAACACACAAAGAAGACAAACCCATTGCTCAGTCATTAAATTCCATCTCCAGCTTCGATTCAATGGCAGCAAACTTCATTGTAGATACTGCTGTTCTTCTCCTGTTCTCATGGCCTAACTGAACCCCATACGACACCACTTCGTCCAAGACTTGACCCATTCTTCTGTCTCATTCTTG
>JAJJMA010242852.1:4306-14795 GCA_023529015.1 Papaver nudicaule
AGGAACCGCTTGTAAAATAGAATATTATAGGTGATTCCTTCGTTAACTAGCACCTTCGTAGTATTCATCCCGTGGATAGGCAGGGTGATGATTAAGGGCCCATTGTTCACCTGTGCCTGTTGACCCTCCCTTGCTTCTTCGCTTATTGGTTTAGATATGTAAACTTCTCTTTTGCTATTTTCTTGGGAGTTGTTGTCATTTCTTTGTTGCTCTTCGGGCTTTGGTGCAGATGAGATGTACTCGCCGAATTCTCCTCGACCTATGTATCTTTCTATCGTATTCCGAAGGTGTTTGCAATTATTGGTGGTGTGCCCCCGTGTTTGGTGATATTCACAGTAATCTTTGTGGTTGCTTGTTTCTTTTCTCAGTTTTCCCCTGGTAGTCGGGTAAATGAAATCTTTCCTACCTTCTTCCCTCCTCAATATCTCTGACGGTTGTAGAATCAGATCTGAATATAGTATCTCTTGATATTTTCCCATGCTTCTGCTATCTGACGGGTTGTTCCTGCCTGAGTCTGTTATCTAATTGATGACTTTCCGCGACGCGCTTTTTTGTTCTGGCTTGGCATTCTTCGTTATTTGTCGTCTGGGAAGTTTCGCTTTCGTGGTCCTTTCGCTGTCCTTCCTTTGGATTATCCGCAGTTCCCCTTCTTGAGTGCGCGTATTGGTTCTTAGTTCCATTGTCAGTAGAGTGGCTCATTTTAGGTCGTACTTATAACATCGTGTCTCCAACTCCTCGGTCCGCAGTTCTTCCTTTTGAACCTCCTTCGCGCTACTTCGTGGGTTTTCTTCGTTATCTTCGTCCGTATCTCCGCCTTCGCAGTTCAATATATTCAGGATGCTTTCTTGGTTCAGTCGCTTCAAAGCCAGAGTTGATAGTTGACCTATGATTCTTTGATTAGCATCGGTCATGCTTATTTTTCCGTCTTTACTTATCTGCCTAGCTCGGTTGTTCTCGGGTTACTTCGTTCACACCCTTAATCATCCTCAGCGCAGTTTCCGTCTAAATTTGGTATGGTTCCGCTCTGGTGCTTTCCGCAGTTGCTTCGCTATCCTCGTGCTCCGAAGGAATCCTGGCTAGTCTCAAAAGTGTCGGCTCGCCAGTTTTCTAGTTTTTGTCCTGCTTTATCGTCTTTTGGAGTTTACAACGTTCTTCCCCACCTAGAGTATGTAAAAGAGAAAATTACCTCGTAGCTTTGTATGTGGTTGTTGTTAGTGACATATATTTCTCGCCTTGAGAGCTAGTTAAACGTGTTTTGGGGCCCAGTATTACGGGGTTTGCCGATGTAGGTGTTCCCCAAACGTTCATATGGTCGTATGTAGTATGACCGTCAAATCCGCAAAGGGTGGGACTTATGCAGTGGAGATTTGGCTTGGCCAATATCTTCGTTTGCTACAAACCTTGATCTCCTAAGCGTTCTTCGGGTAAAGATCGTTTAGATTGATTCTGGCGTCATTAGCGTATGGGCAACGTTTTGGCTCAGGTCTGAGTTTTTTGTGCCGCGACTTTTGTTTTGTTTTCCAGAGAATACAAAGGCGGAAGATAATGCAGATGAGTGAAATGCTCGTGGGAAAATACTAAGGAGCATAAAGATCTTACTTAGTAGAAAATTCATTTTTGTATGTGTAATGCTAAGATGGCTATTTGTTATTTTACACCTAATTTTTCAACGCAAATTCTCTAGTTTTAACCCTTAAAAAACCATTGGAGTCACCGGAAAACCTTTGTAAAAAATACCGAGTGAAAATGAGCAGAATCAAAACAAGTATTGAAAACTATGTTGCTGAAATTTCCCAAGGACACTGGTCCCTGTTTCTAGCGCCAAACTGTTGATACTAATTTTCCCATATCAAACATACATAAAGTTTTAAGATTAATGACGGTTATCGGCTAAGCGTTATCCAGGATCCTCGTCCCCGTTCGTATCCAATGAATGGAACAACGATCTTAAGGACTCATCAGAAACTCTAAGACAATAGATAATGTTAAAAGCTAACTAAGCAAGGTGGATCCACAACGAAGTGTTTCATCTCCATATCATTAAATCATACTCATCATAAAAATTCATATCATAGTCATACAGATCTTTTTGGTGATTATCTAGCTCGATTCAATACAGCTTGGGAGTGATACTGAGTAATCTATTCTTCTGATTCCAGAAGGTATTTTGACTATAGTATATCCCCTAGTGATTTCGTAGACCCCTCCTCAATTGGTGAGAAGGAGTATTTATAACGATTAGGTGAAATGATTCCTCTTTGCTATCCTTCATTTCTTCTGCTGCTTTGATGGTCTTTAGCGACGACTGGTTTCTGCACACTGCCCATATAGTGCAATCTTGTGTTGACACCTCTCAGTTGATATATATCTTCATTATGTGAATCCCTTGATGTTCTCGATGTCCTAATTCTTATCCGTTAAGCTGTTTTATACCGCTGTCTGATCCAGCCATGTATTGACGCGTGACCCTAGCCTTCTGTATCCCAATAAGGTGCTGATGTGACTTCTTGAAAGTGTCTCGAGTCGGTGGTGCCTTCCCTCGTTCTTTTGGTTACCGCAGTAGCCTACTTCGGAGTGATCTCATACTTCGCTTCCCCTTCTATGCCGTGTCTTCTTACCTCTGGTTGAAGTTTGTTGGATATCGATATTTATGCATTAACACCTTGATTGATATTCATGACTCTATTCATACAACAATATTATTTACATAGCATAATAGAAGTAAAGCTACTAACCTAGATTGATTCACCAAATGGTAATCCTAACTAAACAAAGATCCAACCCCTACAAATGAGCTCAAGGTCGCCTTATATAGGCTTTTGTCGAGTAGTGGATTACAGTTAATAAGACAACACACTCAATCGTGGGTGTCAGAAGCTGTCGGGTAGGTAAGTGATGCTTCCGAGAGACTCATCGGGTATCCTTCTTTGTATTTTATTCCTTTGGGATTTTCTTCCTTTCTCGGCTTCGATCCTCTACTCGCTTTGCCTTGTGTCTCCGAGCTTCCGTCTCGCGACTTATACGATGTATCACATCTTTCCTCGTTGCGGTATGGCTTCTTCTTTCTGGTGCTGACGCGTGTCTCGCCAGTTTTATACCTCTACAAGTACGCGTACATATAAACCATGGAAAGAACCTATTAACAACATACGTGTTCATGTGTTGACGTTCTTGCCTATAGTGAACAGACTCTTGTAAGCTTTCACAATTTGGCCCATGGAACTCATGTCCACAATTTTCTTTGAGTTCGTATACTTATGGACTCCTTAGCATGACCATACTCGTTTAGACATTGCCATCCTTCTTTGATCAAGAGAGTCTTCTCACAACCTTTAGGTTTCGGCCAACGAGTTAGAAGAAGATTGAGTTGGACCTCAATACAAACCTATAGGCTTTTCTAAGTTCGGAAACTTGCTTGAGCCTCACTCAAATGTTGCTTAACTTTTAAGCAAAGCCTTCCTTAATGATCATTATAAATAGATGAACTTCTGCAAGATACAACTTAAATCCTCTACACATCTGTGTATCCTTGCATAAAGGTTGGTCGTCATCTCGAAGTCCTTTTCTTGGACTAAGACAATTGAAAGACTTCACTTGAGGATCGTGAAGCACAAGTCGTTAAAATTCTTGATCCTGTATCTTGAGTCGATTGAATTATTTCAATCTTATCACGACCAAGATTTGATAGAAACTTCGTACGACGGATCTCTTATCGTAAGCCCCAAAAGTTCCGTAACGCAAATTCACGAACTAGGTTTTATACTAAGTTCGTCAAGCGTTAGGAGGTAAAACTGTCTAGGTTAGATCAATAAGCCATGTTCAGTAAAAACAATTTTCATTAACCTTGACTTTAAGTCTAAAGGAAATCACAATCGTATTCTTGTTTTTTAATAGAGTACTTTTAGGCGTCCTGTTAGAGGCATGGTAGCGCTAGTCTTCATGAAGGGAAGTGGAGCAACTCCTAGGCCTGTAAAGGACGTCAGCTAGGGGAATCAAGTACGTAGCTTTCTGCGGGAGCCAAGAGATGTAGGAGGACATTTGTAGCTGAGTTGCTTGTAGGGTGAATTCAGTCTCGATACATTCCAGTCTGAAGTCTGAGAGTAGGCTAGTGTCTGTATTCGGTTAATACTGAGGGTGTTCACATCTGGACAAGGTCCTGGGGTTTCTCTGCTAGGTTTGCAGTTTCCTCGTTAACAAAATTCTGGTATCTTGCATTACTTTTCCCTTCCGCATTATATTGTCTCTGATCTGTATAATTGAAGTAATTGCAAGTTTGTTGATTCATAACCTTTGAGTGAATCCATCTCTGTTGAGATCTACAAGAACCATGTTCTTGTTAGGGTTCGGTTCTCTGAACTATACTCAGGTTGTTGATAGAATATTAATTTGTGAGATCGTTCAAACAACCGTAATCAACCAGGTTCACGAAAACTAAAAGTTGGTGGTATATCTCGGTATCCCCTCTTTTTCACCTACCCTTCAAGGAAGTTGATGAATAGTCGACACCCAAGCAGGGGAGAGCAACGGAAGGACAAGGATGGGGACTGCTCACGACCACACGCATTTCCCATGTTGAGTTTCCCGAGACCATAATCGATCCTGGATACTCAGTGAATGTTGTCTCAGTCAAGACCCTTAGAGCAGCCAACATCGCTCGTCACGAAGCCACGTGTGCTCCTGCAACCATTAAGGATCTGAACGGAGTCGATGTATGCACCTATGGGCACATCACCTTACAAGTGGAAATCGCTACGATCCAGACGATTGCGGATTTCCATATTATCAAAGAAAATATGGGGAGAGACATGGTGCTAGGGAGTCCCTGGTTCTGCAACAACCGAGAAGTACTTCACCATCGACTGTCAATACCCAAAATCTTCGTGAGGGGAGCCACGCAAGGAGAAAACGTTATCAAGGCGATGGTGGTATCAGCGACTGAAGTCGGGAAAGAAAATGGACGATCTTTCAACTATGAGAAAGGTACTTCACCCTTCCCCCCTTTGAATGATAGTCCATACTCCCCAAGCCACTGGGGACTTTCTACAGGAAGAAAGGAAGAGGCTGAGAAAACCCCAGTAGATGTGGGTACATCTATTAGAATCTTCATCAAAGCCCTTCAGGATTCTGGAATTGTCTGTGGTAAGCTGTGCAGCGTTACCCCCGGAGGAAAATGTGAACCAGTACCATATGTTATACCACCCGAAGTCTTGGAAGACTTCCCAGACTTCAGAGAGTATATGAAATTGGCCAACCTAAAGCAAGAAGCGGGGGAGAGCGCAGTCTCGTACATGGAGAGGTTTCGCATGGAAGCGAAGGCGATCCTGCCTAACGATGGTCCACTCGCCACCACGTTAGCTCTGGGTATGCTCCCAGTTTAGTAATTGTTCGTCAAGCACAAAGGGAACCAACACTAGAATTTCTGTTTTGTTGTATTTACATTCCTCCAAAGCAGCGCATCATAGCGTGCAATAGATATGATCTTCATTTCAGCAGATTAATTAAGAAAAGTCTTTTATTTCAAAAAAAAAAAACTCTCAGAAAACACCATCTTATCCAGTCGATAAAAAATACCTACAACCCTTCCAACATCTAAGAAAAAGAAAAAAAACCTACTACTCGAGAAAATCAGTCAAAACACAACTAGATCCACCCTTGCAAGACGACCTTAGTTGCTCCAGCTCCTCCTCTTTTCTCTGTAACTCAACCTTTAGATCTGCTACCCTCCTCCCCTTCTCACGAAGGACCTCCTGAGACCCTTGAGCCTTGGACTTCTCAAACCTATCACACAGCCAAGCCACGCTGAAACCTTTAGATTCATCCATATCTATCGAGTCTTCCCAATCCTGGACATCAGACGGATCAGCAGAATCAATTGACTGAGCCATCATCTCTGTCATCCTCGACAATAAAGTGCCAACTATCGACTTAAAAAGTATCCGGTTCTCCCTATCATGAGAAATATGACCAAATTTTCTCCAAATACGGTCGTATAGTGTTTGGTATTCGTTCGACACCGGAAAGTTACCCACCAAAGAGTAGCCAGGTCGAACTCGGTGAACAGATGAAGGAAATGCAACTCCAGCATTGGGATAGGAAGGCTCCATACTCACACCACCACCTGATGCTTGCTCAATCGAAGGAATAGCTACTTTCAAATCATTGAGGGCGACCTCATCGACAGTCTCAGAAACAATAATGTCTAATTCGACATTCAGGTCGCCTTCACTCTCTAGCGCTTCGACATTCTCAGCGATATCAACACCAGCGTGTGTTGATGGTGGTTTTTGGCGAGGAGGTCACATGAGTAATTTGGCATCAATTTCTGGCATCCTGGAATAGCTCGAGATAAGGTATGAGTTTATTTTTACAGTAGGGATAAGATATTTGGTTGCCATTAGCCGTATTTTAATATCTCGCGACCCTAGCCTAGTAGCATGGTCCATATCCCTAGCCTACGTATTAAAATACCTACGCATGCGCATTAGCCTAGCTCATGCTCGAGCCAAAACCCTAGGAGCTTCACGCCACTCCTTGGCATGCCTTGGATATGCACGGCCTTGGCATACCTTGGATATGCACGGCCTTGGCATGGTTCTTGGATGCCCACGCATCCTCCCTTGCCTCATCTTTGGATGCCCACGGCATTGGCCGTGCCTAATCCTTGGATGCCCACGGCATTAGCTTTGCCTAGTTTTTGGAGGCCCACGGCCACTATCTTCCCTCATCTTTGGATGCCCACGACATTCTCCTTGCCTCATCTTTGGATGCCCACGCATCCTCCCTTGCCTAATCCTTGGAGGCCCACGATTATCCCCTGCCTTAGTTTTTGGATATACATTACCTTAAGCACGCCCTAACTTTGGATATCCACGCCATTGGCTTGCCCTAAACTTTGGATATCCATGTTAGTTAGCTTGGCCTGATTTTGGGTGTCCACTCCACCTTCTTGGCCTGATTTTTGGACGCCCATGGCCATCCTTCTCTTTAGTTTTGGGTGTCCATATTTATAGCTCGCATTAATCTTTGGATGCCCATGGCATCACCCTTGCTCAACTATTTGGGGGCCGTTGCGCCACCCCTTGCCTTAGTTATGGATGCCCACGCATCCACCCCTTACCTTAGTTTTGGATGCCCACGCATCCTTCCCTTCTCTTAGTTGTGGATGCCCACGACCATGCCTTAGGTCATTCTTTGGAGCCCCATGGCCGTACCTTGGCCAAACTTTTGGAGGCCGAGGCCTTGGCCAAATACTGGAGGCCTCATAATCATGCTTAGCCAAAAATTATGGGGGCCTTATAGTTGGCTCTCGCCTAATTCGTGGGGGTCTTATTGTTTTCCCTCGCTTGTACTCATGGAGGTCCATGATCATCCTCTTCCCCTCACGGCTATCCTTGCCTTCTTAGAGCTAGAGTATATATTTTCCTAGTCTCCCCTCTATTTATGGATCCTACTGATCCAAGTCCTAGAGGATTATGGATTTTATTGAGTCCATAATACTCTAGTTTCCTAATTGAGTTCGGAAATCTGGCAGCTCACGTATTTCTTCATTGTGCGATTTTTACAGCCCAATCCGTGAACAATTAGGGGGTGCTTCCTTCACGAAAGATTTTCCTCTGTGAGTCCTCTATAAGTATAACATACTAAAAATTCGGAATTTTATCTAATATAGGCTGTCCTGGGCGATTTTATGAATGGATAACATGCAAGCTGTTCAGAAATCCGAAAATAACATAAATGCTATGGCTTATCTTTCGCGTCCTATGCCTAACTTCTCAATAAGATTAACTTCTCAATAAGATTATTATGTTATGTAACATGGCTCATTATAATTATTGTGTCCTATCTTTAGGTCTTATGTTGGCAATGCTTATGCATTCTTGATGATGGCTACGCTGTGATAGCATCATTCGTCTGTTTTTCCTGATTATGGACTTGCTTCTATGAATCAGTGCTATAATTCTTAATCATGGCTCATGGCTATGGCTTATATTATATTGGACATTCATATGTCTTTATTACTCAGAGAATTCGTGCATTACATGCCACAATCCAATTTCTCATATTTATGGCAAATTGAAAGTCGTATTTACTTGATTATTGCCACAGAGAGTTGCTGAAATCCTCTCAGTCTAAATGGCGGTTGCTAGATCAACCCTTGGACTTATATCATTGGTTTAAATGGCGATTGCCCGGCTCAATCCTTAGACCAAACCTAAAAGAGATACACAAGCTTATCGCTTAATCTCTATCTTTACGCAAAAGTCCTGAGTTTACCAGTAATTGGTACGACTTTGCACTTAGTCAGCTTTGACTTAACAAATATTCAATCTTTAACAAATATTACGAGAATCAAGTAAGTTACATGGGGGGATATTCTTTAGGGTTTTGGTTTGGCGGTCTACGGCACGTGTGATTGCAACGGCTCAATCACTTAACGGGAAAGAAACTAAGTCGTGCGGACGTTGCTGAAAAGAGGGGATGAGAAAGTGGGCTGTTATTCTTCCCTAATATTAGGCGCAAGACTTGCCCCACTTACTCCACACTCCCACTCTTCCACTTCTTCCACTTCTTACGAGATCAGTTGGAAATAGATTGTTATAAATAGGTCACTCGACCAGTTTGGAAACAGAACAACAGAACAAGCAATTTCAACAGTTTAATTCAGTGCAAGTATAATCAAGTCTATCTTATCGATAATTGATTAACTCTTCTCATTCATCATTCAATATCTAGTGAGAACTGAATATCCATCCTTATCTAGCAATTTAATCTAAACATCACAGAAAATCATAGCAATTCTCTGATCTCATCTTTCTCTGCTTCCCTCCCTAAACCAACCCTATATCCTCTTCTTGTAACTGAAGGAATACTCGAACGACCATTTCTTGGTTTAGGCGAGTCTTGTTCGATCTTGACCTCTCGAATTCCATTACAATCTTTTATTACATCATTACACTTCACACTTTACCCCTCAAATTCTCTTTATTGTTTTACACCTAAAACAGCGTGATCCTCATGCTCCTTTTCATGTGAACACAAGACCAATGATTGTTAGTTGACCGCTTACTAGCAGTATGAAGACAAGTCCTAAGGGGAGGGACTGTCAGAATTACGACGAAATACTCTTGGAATTTTGCTAGTCAACAAAGACGACGAGAAACAGTAAGACTCACCTGGACAAGTTCACGATCAGTGGCCTCACTGGAGAAGAAAGACGGGTACTAGCACCAATCGACTCATCCACCTCAACCTCAACGACCACATCGACAACACCTGGGGACTCCATGACGTCGTCATGCTTCTTCGATACAGAGTCCTGCAAGATGTAGAGAAAGTTCAAGCATCCACAAAGAAGGATATGTAGAGCGAGGGACCTCACCGAAACGCGAACAAATCACCTGAGATGGAAAGGGACATGAATCTATCACGGGGGAAGGATCAACAACGTGACCCTCAGGTAACTCCATCCTGCTACTCTTGGCTCTCTTCTTAAGTTGGACGGTTGAAGGAGGTTCCATCTGTTATCAGGAAGAAGAATCCCGGTTAATGAAGACAGAACAAACAAGGGTATATATATATAAATGTTGGGCGGAGAATTTACCTGGGGTGTTACGGTGAAAATAGGCATGTCCGATGTGTTTACCTCCTTCACGAAGTTACCCAGAGATAGGAAAGTATAATCCCAAAATTTGTTGAATTCGGGAGTGACTCTCGCCTGTCTTCCTCCCGGGATCCCGGCTAGGATCCAAGTATTCACGTAAATTATCCTCAGAAGGAGGACGAGAACGATTCAAAGGTACATCTTGATCGAACCCCATGAACCTGGCTGATCTATCGATGTTATACGCTTGCCTCACCAGCTTGCCTTGGACGAAGCCAAGGATGAAACCTGAGACGCTGCTACACATGAACACCTGCTGTCCTTCATCGTTAATATTCGTCACACCGCGAGATCCAGAGCGCAAAGTAGCATCCACAGTCTCTGCGGCAGTCTGAAGTTGAAAAACTCTATCATCAGGAACATAACACCATGGACGAAAACGAGCGCTCTCCTCTTTGTCCAAAAGATCTCGAGTCCTTAGGATTCTTCTCACTCCACCACATGATCCTGGCATATTCTATTGAGTCAGAAGGAAGGCCACCCAGCGAAGCGTGATACGAAATCAATCAGTGGAACCTAGAGTTTGAACTGTTGGAAGGGTTTAAACGATAAAACAAAGAGAAAACAAACACAATAACAAATACTTAGCTTAATCTTCTTCTTTATTACTTTAGAGATTAAACTTCTTCTCAGACTTCTCTCACGTCTGGCTTACCCCCTCTATCTCACAACTGCCTCTATATATATACGTAGTTGTGGCTTACTGTTAGGACATTGTCCGGTCAAACCCACTAGCGTTGGTATGTCAAGCTAGTTGTCAGTTTTAGGTGTCAAAACTCAATTCTTGATTTAGCCTACTAGAGTTTAGATTTCGGAATTGGGATATAG
>JAJJMA010242857.1:0-19013 GCA_023529015.1 Papaver nudicaule
GTGAGTCGGTGGAATTCTAGATTATTCTAGGACATTCCATAATTGTTTACTTATGCCTAAACTAGGAAATTCTATGTATGTCTAGAATGTTCTTTGTAGACAAGTATTAGGAAACCCTTTACTTGTAGGGTAAGTATGTAACCTATATAAATAGAGCCCTTGGGAGAACCTATGAGATATACCAGAAGCTCTTCTTCTCTCTTGGGTTTTATATATTCTCTTTGTACGATAATATATAAAATCACTTATTCCTTCCCGAGGATTCAACCTCGTTAAATTCTTGTCTTCTTGATTGTGTGCGTTTGTGTTCTTGGCATATTAAGATTATCTTTGTAGTTGTTGGTTAAACGCTTCCGCAGGTTTTAGCGCAACAATTGGTATCAGAGCAAGGGTGTCAGATCTTGGAGCTAGGGGTAATTCTTGGTATTGCAGTGAAGGTATTTTCTGAAGGTTTGAGTTATTATTAATTTCAAAGTTTAGTTTTTATCGCTTGTGTGAGTCATGGGTGATTCAGAGGATGAAAACACGAAGAAGCCTGATTCAGAGACTACAAAGGATAATGAAACTAAGGAAGAAATGCTACATACTCATAGAGCACAACTCAAGGTTGATAAGTTTACGGGAACCAATAACTTTGGTTTATGGCGAACGGATGTAATGGATGCACTTGTTCAACTTGACCTAGACGAGGCTCTAGAAGGTCGGCCAAAGGAGATGACTGACAAGCAATGAAACAAGTTGAATAAATTATGTCTTGGTTCGATAAGAGGTTGTTTGGCGACGGCAGTAAGAGTTAATTATCAGCACAAGACTTCAGCTAAGGATCTCTGGGAAAAGCTAGAGAAAGAATACTTAGTGAAGAACGTGGCTAATAGGATACATCTTAAGAGAAGTTTGTATCGCTATAATATGAAGAAGGGTGCAACACTGACGGAGCATCTAGATTCGTTTAATAAACTGCTTACTGATCTGGTAAATTATGATGAAGTCATAAACGACGAGGAACAAGCTTTGTGTCTGGTGAATTCTCTTCCTGATAAGTATGAACCCGTGATTAAAGCTTTAATGCACGGCAAGGCGAAGTTGACATATGAAGATGTCACTACAGCACTTCGTAGCGAAGAATTTAGGAAGATGAATAGAGAAGACATTGCATATGAAGCAGACAATGACGTGCTTTATGCAAGAGGTCGTTCCACAGACAAGAAAAAGAAATCTGGTCATCGTGGTAAGAGAACAGGGCGTTCTATGTCTAGAACGCGACTGCATAAGGATGAGTATGCATGGTGCCATGACATGGGTCATTGGGCAAAGGATTGTACCAAGCGCAAGGAGCATGAAAGAGATAACAAGAAAACCGAGGTGACCATTGCGAAGGCAAGTGAAGAATCTGATGATGGTTCTGATTTTTCACTAACTGTGACACCATCAGCTCGTGTCGTTACTGAAGGCACATGGGTACTTGATTCTGGAGCTACATATCATATTTGCCCACATCGTGACTGGTTCTCGAGCTTTGAGAAGTTTGATGGAGAAGTACGAATGGGAAATAACAATACCTGTAAGGTAGTTGGGATAGGGAATGTTCGAATCAGGATGCATGATGGTATGGTTAGAGAGTTGAAGGAAGTCAGGTGTGTACCTGATGTGAAGAAGAATCTGATTTCACTCGGAACTTTAGAAGAAAAAGGCCACAAGCTAGTAGCGGAGAACGGTATTCTAAAGGTAATCTCTGGATCATTGGTAATCATGAAAGGCACACGGCATCACAATTTGTATTACTTAATGGGTAGTGCAATAACTGGAGATGTGTCAGTTTCTGAGCATATTGAGAGTGCAGCAAAAGAGACCACGAAGTTATGGCATATGCGACTTGCACATCCTGGTGAGAAGTCGTTACATGCATTGATTCAGCAGAATCTGTTAAAGGGTGCTATAGCCTGCAAATTAGACTTCTGTGAACATTGTGTTAAGGGCAAGAAAACAAGAACAAGCTTTGGCACCGCAATCCACAAGACTGGTGGAGTTCTTGACTATGTTCATACAGATGTCTGGGGTCCCTCCAAGAATGCATCATTGGGAGGGAAGCATTGGTTTGTGTCATTAATTGATGACTATTCTAGGCGCGTATGGGTGTACACCATGAGGCATAAGAGTGATGTCCTAGAAGTCTTTGTGAAGTGGAAGAAGGCAACTGAGACCCAAACTGGCAGAAAGATCAAGGTACTACGTTCGGACAATGGTGGTGAGTACAAGAGTGATCCATTCTTGCAAGTATGTCAGGATGAGGGGATAAAGAGGCACTTCACAGTTAGGAAGACACCGCAACAAAATGGGGTTGCAGAACGCATGAATCGTACGCTATTGGAGAAGGTACGATGTATGTTATCTAATGCTGGATTATGTAAAGTGTTCTGGGCTGAGGCAGTTACATATGCGTGCTTCCTCATTAATAGGTTGCCATCAGCTGCATTAGAAGGTAAAACTCCTATGGAGAAGTGGTCTGGTAAGCCAGCTTATGATTATGACTCAGTTCATATCTTTGGTTGCCCTGCATGGTATCATGTTAGTGAAAACAAGCTTGATAGTCGTGTTGTTAAAGGGATTTTTATGGGTATGAAAAGTGGAGTGAAGGGATTCAAAATTTGGAATCCAGTTGAGAAGAAGATGATCATGAGTAGAGATGTTACATTCGATGAGATGTCTATGGTGAAGTCTTGGGGTTCTCGGCAGGTGGAGGACAGAAGCACCAGTACTAGTGAACCTTTGCAGCAGGTGGAGTTTGATGCAGTTCCACCAAGTCCAGCTAAGTCTGTATCTATTGAGTCTACTTCTGAAGATGAGAAATCTACAAGAGAAGTAACTACTGATGTTCTAAATGATAGTGACGCTGTTAGTGAAGAGGAACAAGAAGCAGTAGATGATGCAGAAGTTACAGTTACGAAGACTGTAACACCCAGCAAACCAAAAAGAAAAACTAGAAGACCTGTAAGGTTAGATGATTATGTAACTTATGCATTACCAGTTGTTGAAGATGGTACTCCAACCACTTATGCTGAAGCTATACAAAGTTTAGAGCGTGAAGAATGGCAAGTTGGAATGAAAGAGGAGATGGAGTCTCTTGACAAGAATGGCACATGGATTCTTATGAAACTTCCGAACGGTAAGAAGGCCATTGGGTGCAAGTGGGTGTATGCAAAGAAAGAAGGATCCCTGGTGAATCAAGTACGCTACAAGGCAAGGTTAGTTGCGAAAGGTTATGCCCAGAGAGAAGGAATTGATTACAATGAAGTGTTCTCTCCAGTTGTGAAACACTCGTTAATTCGTATTTTGTTGGCCTTGGTAGCACAATATGATTTAGACCTAGTTCAGCTAGATGTAAAGACGGCGTTCTTACATGGTGATCTAGAAGAGGAGATCTATATGTCTCAGCCGAGAGGATTTGAGGTTGCTGGAAAAGAAGATTGGGTATGTAAACTGAAGAAGTCGTTGTACGGGCTGAAGCAGTCTCCTCGACAATGGTACAAACGATTTGACCAGTTTATGATTGGCCAAACATACTCAAGAAGTCACTATGACCACTGTGTGTACTTCAAGAAGTTACAAGATGGATCTTTCATATATTTGCTCTTGTATGTCGATGACATGTTGATAGCATCGAATAACAAGAAAGAGATTGATAATTTGAAACGAAAATTGTCGTCTGAGTTTGAGATGAAGATTTGGGAGAAGCTAAGAAGATTCTTGGAATGGAGATTCAACGTGACAGAGAGAAGGGTAGAGTTTGTTTGTCTCAGAGGGCATATTTGAAGAAAGTGTTACAGAAATTTGGTGTCTGCGAAGGAACTAAACCTGTAAGTACTCCCCTTGCTGCTCATTTTAAGTTGAGTGCTCAAATGTCTCCTAGTACCAAAGAAGAGCGTGAGTATATGGCCCAAGTCCCATATGCTAATGCTGTTGGTAGCTTGATGTATGCGATGGTGTGCACGAGGCCTGACATTTCACATGCAGTAAGTATGGTCAGCCGTTATATGCATAATCCTGGTAAAGGACATTGGCAAGCTGTGAAATGGATTTTGAGGTATCTTTACGGTACAATTGATGTTGGCTTGGAGTTTGTGAAGGAAGACAGTAACAATCAGTTGTGTGTTGGTTATGTGGATTCTGACTTTGCTGGTGATATGGACAAGAGACGTTCGACTACAGGGTATGTGTTTACTTTGTCAGGAGCACCAATAAGTTGGAGATCAATATTGCAGTCTATTGTGGATCTCTCAACTACGGAGGCAGAGTATCTGGCAGTGACAGAGGCATTTAGGGAAGCTATATGGTTACAAGGATTGCTTGATGACTTGGGTGTGTGGCAGGATCAACTTCCTGTTTATTGTGATAGTATTAGTGCCATATTTTGGGCTAAGAACCAAGTGCAGAATGCAAGGATCAAACATATAGATGTTCGGTTTCACTTTATAAGAGACATTCTTGAAGAAGAAGACATTATACTTGTGAAGATCGATACCAAGGACAACCCAGCTGATATGTTGACTAAAGTTGTATCTGGAGTCAAGTTTCGACACTGCTCGAACTTGGTCCATGTTCTTCCTGTTTGGTGAGACCCTTTTGGGGTAAAGGTTCTTAGGAGCCTGGTGGAGGCCTTCTAGCAAGGCCTCATAAGTGAACTACGGTCGGTTTGATTCCTTACAGAAGGATACGTAGGCAGTCAGTGGTCAGCCATGTGATGCAATCGACGTTGGAAGACGGAGGTGTTTTTAGCTATTGATCGTCTCATGCATGAATGCATGATCCGAGGTGGAGAATTGTAGGATTTAGGTCGGTCACAAGTTAGGAGTTTTATGGAAAATCAACTTGGTGAGTCGGTGGAATTCTAGATTATTCTAGGACATTCCATAATTGTTTACTTATGCCTAAACTAGGAAATTCTATGTATGTCTAGAATGTTCTTTGTAGACAAGTATTAGGAAACCCTTTACTTGTAGGGTAAGTATGTAACCTATATAAATAGAGCCCTTGGGAGAACCTATGAGATATACCAGAAGCTCAGCTCTTCTTCTCTCTTGGGTTTTATATATTCTCTAGGGGTGGGACTTGGGTTGGTTGGGCGGGTTGGAGGGCTTGCCCAAGCCATGCCTGTACTAAAAATTCTTTGCCCAAATTGCCCGTGGAACCCGTGGAACCCATGGAGGTGTGCCCACAACCCGCCCAACTTGTATCTTGGGTTCCTCGGGTTCCTTGGGTTGGCCCATGATTCGTGTTTGAAACTAAAAACCGTAATAAAATGAACAATATAAATGACGGCATCAAAAGATTTTTATTAATAATTGTGACATTAATTCCAATAAAAATAATCTCTAAAATGTGCAAAGGTAGGTTATGTATTTACACGCACAAATGTTATTACAATTTATTTTAAAACAATATTTTATGATAAATCTAGGTAACAAGTAGATTTAGTTACTTCATTTATACTACAATTGAGATTCTTATTAATGAAATAATATAATATAAATTTTCTTTCTTAAATTAAAAAATTATATGAAAAATTATACTAAAAATAATAATAATACCACTAATAAAAATAATTATATAAATTATTTTATAGTTCCGTGGGTTCTTCGGGTTGCTTGGGTTAGAGATATGTGAACCCGTGCTTGCCCAAGTTAGTTCGGGTTGGTCAAATATATGCCCATAGTTGCCCAAAATTTTGAAATACCTAACCCAACCCGCCCAACGTTCGGGTTGGGCACGGGTTGGGTGGGTTGACCCAACCCAAGTCCCACCCCTAATATTCTCTCTGTACGATAATATATAAAATCACTTATTCCTTCCCGAGGATTCAACCTCGTTAAATTTTTGTCTTCTTGATTGTGTGCGTTTGTGTTCTTGGCATATTAAGATTATCTTTGTAGCTGTTGGTTAAACGCTTCCGCAGGTTTTAGCGCAACACCGACTTAATTATGTTGGTCTCTTGTCTTCATTTAATCATTACAACTACAAGCCAAATAATGGTTGGTCTCTACTACGCACTTCCCTTGTGCGCATGCGCATCATTGAGAGATTAATTAGCTGCTTAGCTTGCTTTGCAATTCAAATCACGTCTCCAGGACTTCTCTAGCCTTTCTGTTGGAGATATAGCTGCTAGTCAGCTTCAGTCAATGTCAGTCAGTTTAAGTCAATGTCAGTCAGTTAGTCAATTACTGTTAAGTCATTAAAGTCAGTGTAGTCAATGTTCTCTGTCTGTATAAATACAGATATACTTCTGTAATAACTTCACTATGTTCTCTTACAATAATACAATCAGTTTTTGTTTTCTTTCATTAAGATCTTATCACTTTCTCTCTATATATTCTCAAGTGTCAGCTTAGAGTTTCGAAGCACATTATATCTTGGAAAAGCAAGAAAAATTATGTTTGGAGTAACAATGGCATCGATCAAGGCCCTCTTTGGTGCACCATTCAAACATTTCATCCACAAAGATTTGCAGCGAGTTTTGGCTACCATGACTCCCATTGACAGGCTTCTTTTCCTTGTAATGAATAATACGTTAATTTTTTTTATTCTGATAAACTAGCTGGAAATTAATCTTATTAACTAACACTGAAATTCATTTATGAGTTGTTTTGCAGATTATGCACTCCATTGATAAACTTGGGATTTGGCATCGGTGACCAGTGTTCTTAGGTTTGGTTTATTTGATAATTCGTCGCCATCTTAACACTGAATACAACCTTCTTAATGTGGGTCGAACCCCAGTCCGGGTTCGATTCAACCCCGTTGATTATCCTTATCGGACAGCCGATGGCAAATACAACGATCCTTTTGGTGATGGTGTTGGTAGTCAAGGAACTTTCTTCAGGAGGAACATCCCCCCCTGTAAACCAGAAAGATAAGGTACCTAAAGGGTTTTAAGAAATCTGGGGCTAAAAGTTTAAGCCAACTGGAAAATATATAAATATATCCAAACCGTATATAAAGTTTTGCCAATGGAAATGATTGATAAAAACAGCTATTGAAGCCGGACCCAATGTTTGTTGCGGAAAAGCTTCTAAGACGGAAGGACACAGGAAAACAGTTCAATATGATTGCGGCTTCATGGATACAATTCATGATACACGATTGGATCGATCACTTGGAGGAAACGATTCAGGTATGCATATAGCCAAAGCTGCAAAGCATGCTTAGCATTGTGACAAAATTATCTACGATTGCCATAAAATTTTGTATGTGTCTCAGAAAAAGTATCAGGTATTTATGGCCGCTTTCAACTAAACGTATACAGATAGAACTTACAGCACCAAAGGAAGTGGCAAGCCAGTGCCCCCTAAAATCGTTCAGATTCTACAAAACCAAGGAGGTTCCTACCGGTTTCTACGACATCAAACAAGGTGCTTTGAACAGAAGAACACCGTGGTGGTATGAATTTTGATATTATAATTTATTAGTTTGTGATCATGATTGTGAATGAAGAATAAAAAATTGTGTTTCTAATTCTAAATGGGTTAATAGGGATGGGAGTGCAATATGTGGGAGTAACTCGAAATGGTTAAGCAAAGTGAGAACATACAAAGATGGAAAGCTAAAGATATCAGATGACGGACTTTTAATGCACGACAAAGATGGAGTTGCAATAACTGGAGACGTTCGTAATAGTTGGGCAGGTGTTTCTGTCTTACAAGCCCTCTTTATCAAAGAACATAATGGCATATGTGACGCTCTCAAGGTATATATGTTTTTTGTTCACAATATTAAGTTTTCCCGGATTATGGATCTACTTCTTAATTAGAGATTGTTATTTGCAGAGGGAGATGATGAAGATCTATATCGCTACGCAAGATTGGTTACTTCAGCGGTAATTGCTAAAGTCCACACTATTGATTGGACAGTCGAACTACTAAAAACGGACATTCTAGATGCTGCAATGCATGTCAATTGGTAATGAGTTCTTCTTTTTTTTTTTTTTTTTGCAAGAAAATATGAAAATGCCTTTGGACATACACACTGGTCATCCTAGTCCATGGGGTAGGGATGACTTGTCCTAAAAAAAAATAACTGTAAGCTTTCTTCTTGTTTGATTTCAGGTACGGATTTCTGGGAAAGAGATTCAAAGAAATATTTGGGCATGTAGGTGGGGCTCTGTTGGGAGGACTAGTGGGACAGAAGAAACCTCATAATCTTTTTTTTTTTTATGGCAAGAAAACTTTCATTAACTACGATAAAACAAAAATACAGTTCTGATTGAAGAGTTCGACACCAGCATCAACTCTAGAAAAGAAAGCACACCTAGCAGATTCCGAAAGGGAATCCGACGAGAAGTTACAAACACACTTTGACCTTGCCTCTTTGGCAATTTTGTCTACTAATTTTAATAACAACCGATTCTTGAACTGAAGAAACCTCATAATCATGCGGTCCCATATTCATTAACTGAGGAGTTTGTCTCAGTTTATAGGATGCATCCACTTCTGCCCGAACATCTTGTCTTAGGCTGTTCTCTATGGATGAGAGAGAAATCATCCCAACAGGGTTTTCCAGTGCCCCTCCCGGACGCCTGTTTGCTATGGAGGAACCCTTGGAGCGAGGAAAGCTATCTCGCTCAGCGAGGAAAGCTATATCGCTTCACCTGAGCGATATAGAGTATATCGCTTGACCGGTCAACTGCGGTCAACACGAGATAGCTTTTCTCGCTTTTATCGGTCTTTACTTAATCAACATTTCCAATTCTGTAAGTTCTTCGATCAACACCAGCAGATAGAATCGAATCAGACAATCATTCTGAACACAAATTGAACATAACCCAATTCCCTAAACATTCATCTAATCTTCATTACACCTTCAGATTCCTTCGATTCCCCTTCTCCTTCTTCTTCTGATCTCTTCTTCAACAGCAGTGAGTTCTTCATCTGTACCAACAATTGAGCTCCAGACACACTTCCAACAGCAACCCAACTCATTCAAACCAGCATACAACAGAACAATGTCATAGCACACACATTTGTCCCTGTTCTTGGTTGGATCTGAACACACGAATCCCCTGTAAAAGCACCTACTGCTGCCAAATTCCAATCTGATATAAACCCAATGTCCCATTTATCATCAGCTTCTGAATCTCTTCAATCTCTTTCCCAATAGCTCAGAGCCAGCAACACCACATCTTATCTTCCTTCTCTGTTTTCTCCATCTCTAATTTTTTACCCAAAATCAGCCATTACACCTTTCTCTGTTCCCTGTTTGCTTTCAAATCTTCTTCAACTTACTCTTGATCCGTAGTGAGCAATGGCATTTGACTTTTGGATTAACTGGTTATGCATTGACGCAGCTGCAGGTTCTGGGTGTAGGAATGAACATGCAAAGAAAGGTGGATTGGGTTCGAATTGCAGTTGATTCTGTGGCCAATTTCTGGTGGATTTATGGGTCTGTTGGCTGATCTGTGGAGGTTGTGGTGAACTGATGTTGGTGGTTTGTTGTTGACGGTTTTCTGGGTACGATTTGAGGTGGCTGGTTTGTGTGATTTTGTAAAGTCTATGGTTGGAACTACAAAGGGGTTTTTGTGATGATTTTACAGGGAAGTATAACTCAGATCTGTGGTGATCAAATACTTGAAGGGAAAAAAAGGTCAAACTCGCTTTCTGTAGAGCGAGATAGAGTATCTCGCTAAAGTGCAAGCGAGGAAAGGTATCTCGCTTTTTGAGCGATACAACCTTCCTCGCTTTCCTCCCAGTTCCGGGAGGGACACTGCGCTTTCACAGTGGGTGTGAGGGAAGAGGAGAGAGACGGGAGTATAGGCGACGGTATTCTGTCGCTTTCATCCGTAACTTTGATCCATAGAGAACAGCCTTAAGAGATCTCTCCGCTGCACCTGGTCTAAATAAATCTTTGCCATCTATTGACGAGTAAATTCTTTTTCTAAAATTTCAACTACACAATTTCGAACCTGTTCAGAATATTGTTTCTTATATTGTCTAATGATTTCGCACAAATTAATGTGGATATGCCGATGTCATTATAGTACAATATACTGATTTTAAGACTTGCTAGCACCAAATTCTTTATTACCGAGTAAAAAATAGATACTTCATTAAATATTTTTATCGAGGTTTTTGTCAAACTAAAATGTTTCAATTTTTAATTAGGGTACCAATGTATGATCTAGTCGATCTAAAAGGAGAAAAAACTTTATCAAAGATTGAATTCATAGATCAAATGGTATCAATGGGACATCAAGCATGCGGCTCCCTTGAACTGTGGAATTTTCCTACTTGGACGTCTGATCTAATTCCGCAAGACGAAAATGGATTGGAAAGACCTGATCATGTTGATCTCCCAACGTTAGAAGGTAAAAGTTTATGTCAAAACCTATTATTTTGATGTTATTATCAGTTAAACTAATATGGTATCATGGGGTGTGGCACAGTCTACAGAGATAGAGAGAGGAGTGTTGCGAGGTACAATGAGTTCCGAAGGGGAATGCTAATGATACCCATTTCTAAATGGGAGGACATAACGGACGATGAAGAAGCAGTTAAAGTGTTGCATGAGGTGTATGGTGATGATGTTGAGGCACTTGACTTACTAGTGGGGCTCTTGGCTGAGAAAAAGATCAAGGGTTTTGCCATCAGTGAGACGGCTTTCAACATATTCAATATGATGTCCTCAAGGTAAATCTCCAATAACTGTAGTTAGGCTAGCACTGCCATGATAGAACAATTGTCCCCAATATAATTTGTTTATAGCACATGTCTATTTGTATGACCCTAGTCGAATAAGCCAAACTTCATTCATATAAATATAATGCATACCAAATTAGCCATATTTAAAACTGAAAAAATTTAAGAAAACTTGTCACTTGGGCATTATTAAACAACTTTTTTTTTGCCAAAAAATACAAGAACTCATCTAATTATTCACACTCCCAAAATGCCATTTTTTTCCTTTTGTTTTTTTTCTTTAAAGTAAGTTTGAAATGAGAATTAGTCTTTAAATTGAAATGAAACTCAAGTTCCATTTGTGATTCAGCTCCTCATTAAATTAAATTGGCAAGTCTGATAACTACTCTGGTGACGAAATCACCTTATTGTCTATCTGTTTAAATATTCTAGTTCAAGGCGTAATTCTTTAGGGGAAGATTTTTAAATATCCCTCAAAAAAAAAAAAAATCCTTTTGTAAAGATGTTGATGAGGGGTATCTTTAAAATTTTAGTGGAGCTTGACTAGCATTTTTTTTTTTTAAACGTGAAACCTAACTTGTAACTATTTTTGCTGCGAGAACATAAAGTAAATAATACCTTCAAGGTACTTCTAAAGGATCATGGAAACGAAGGGTATCTTTTCAGATCTTTCTTTAAATTCTATGATTCTATGTCACTGCCCAAGTAATCCTTTTAGAAAAACATAAAAAAATTACAATTACGATTTACCACAAAGCTAATGAGGAGGATTGAAATAGTCGTGGTGCTTGTAACTAAGGGATATGAATTTGTAATATTTACATTCCATACCATTTGATATGGTGAGTGATATGTGTTGTATGCAGGAGGTTAGAGGCAGATCGATTCTTCACAAGTTATTTCAACGAAGAAACATACTCTGAAAAAGGGTTCAAGTGGGTGAACACCACAGAAAGCTTAAAAGATGTGATAGATCGACATTACCCTGAAATGACAAAGAAATTGATGAATTCTTCAAGCGTGTTCTCAGTTTGGGACTCATCTCTTCCTTGTCACAACCTTATTCCTCTATACCTTCGGATTCCCAAGTAATCAGTCATCATTGGACGTCTCAACAACCACAAAAACAACTATCATTCTTCCATCTTAATGCACCCCCTTTCTCAACACTTAAGACATCTGTGTTTATTTCTACTGAAAATAAAATATGTGTTCGTAGTTAATTTCCTTTTGCACTTGTTTGCTTTCTACGAGTTGTGAATAAATTTATAGCGGCTAAATTCAGAGTATGGTGTTCAAATCTGGATTAGGTCACAAGGTTTTTCCAGCTGGATTGCGGTTTCCTTGTTAATAAATTTATAGTGTCTCGTTTTACTTTACTTTACTTTCCGCATTATAATTCTCCAATAAGTATAATTAAAGGATAAGCATATATACGTTATTAAACCTGCAACAAGTTCAAATCTTGTCTAAAGATTAACAAATAATTGTCTTTGTTTTGAACTTTGATCTTGGAATATAGATTTTTCTCAGGTTACACTTGGATATTGATTTTTGAGATCGTCTAAGTGTTTAGGTCTTTGGATATTGATTTTGAAGTCGTCCATTGACTAGCATAGTTCACGAACCGAATAAAAGTTGGTGTTCTATTTGGATACCCCCGCTTTTGTGAAGATGTTTTATTTGTTGTAGGTACAATTTTCACGACAATGAATAAATAAAAATGAAACGTTACAGAGCGTTTTTTTTTCCTGCAACTGACTCATTTGAATCTGACTGAAATTACATGACTCATTTGGATCTGACTCAATATGTTTTATTTTTGAGTCAGAGACTCGATTTACTGTATTTAGATATTTTTCCAAATTTTAAAGTCAGTGGCGTTTTAATAACTGACTCAAATTGGTCATAGTCAGCAAAAAAAATAAACACCCTTAGTATACTTTTAGCAAGGTGTAATATAACCTATGGTTTTGTTAACCATAACCTATTTGATTGGTCAGTGGATATGGACCAAAATTTTAAGTTTGACCTTTTTTTATTTTTATTCAGAGCCCATGGTCTTGTGAGAATCACCAAGTTAGTGTGAGCGAGTAGGACATCGACACCCACTCTTGATCCTTTTATGGACAACGTTTTTTAACAAAACCCAAATAGAATTTTAGGTAAATGATATGATCGACATCGAATTGGTATGATAATTTCATTTGATGAATGGGGGTCCAAGCTCTGCAAATCAGGCGATAAATGAGCCAACTCAGTTTTCTCTGGATTCACAAAATTCTCACCAAATCTCTCATATGTTTCCCTAGATCTGCTTAATTCTTGATAAAATCTCTTCCCTTTCTCCTTTAAAATCTTTGTTATTCCTTTTTCTGATTTTGATAATGCTACTTTTCAGACTTAATCCCTATTCTAGCCATCATGATTAGTATCTAGGTTTTTCAGTGCCTGTAACACCGCGTCACTTTTTTAAAAAAATCCTTTTTTAATTCCGTTGTAAAATCTGATTCTGTGATGAAATCTTAGTTTCCCGATATCACTTGTTTTCCTGTCTCTTTGAATCTTTTATATCTTATTTTTTTTCAGGTTTTTAATCCCTTCTCGCCTACATACCTTATTGCTAGGTGCTAGGGCTTTGGCTCAATTAGAGCATAGGCAGTGGCGCATGATTTTTCTGGTCATTCAAGCCTCAACAATATCATCGTTCTTTGGCATCTTTGCGTCTTAGACTGGGTTTGTCTCAACCAACTGGTGAAAGTTTCCTCCATTTCAAGCTAGTTTCTTCTCGATTCACGATGGTCTTCTCTGATACTTATCTCATGCTTAACATACGTTTTATGATGGTCAATCTTACTCTTCTCTTTGCAATCATGGAGTCTAAGTTTAGTCCAATACTCTTCCCAATTGAGAAATTTAATATTTGCATGATCAACACTTGTTCAAAAATTCCTGAACCCACAAAAATCCCCAAACCAACATTACTTATTCTCTTCTGCTATATAAGAATTCCTTGGCTTATTGAAACATATGCAACATCCTTACATCTAAACCAAACAGACAACAATTATCAAAGCTCAATGGCATCCCAATCCAACTTAAGAAACCTTCTTGATCAATTCAACTTGAAGGCATCCCTTACTGAAAAAACTACCAAACATGTGTCTATCAAGGGGAAGAAAAAGAATGAAGATCAATGTGCTTTAATTGGACTAGTGTGCAGAGAAGATATCACCATCAATAGAGGAGTTCTCATGTACCACATTAGAAGAATATGGGGAGTTGACCATGAGGTTGTTATCATCAATACAAGTAGAAGGAACGTGTTCATCTTCAGAATCCAATCCAGACAAATTTATCAGAATTCTTAGAGGAAGACCCCATTTTGTTGGGGGTTATTTGTTGTGTCTGATGCCGTGGGAGTTCAATATGAATGTCAATCATGTGGTTTTTCAATATGAGATGTTCTATGTGGAGTTTAGACTGAGAGCAGATCTTGATAGAGATAATATCCCATATATGGTTGCCTCTAAAGCTGGTGAAGTCCAAATTATCTAATAGAGATCGAACTGGGGTGGTGAAAGCAAGAGTTAAACTACCTATCTGTCTGCTCTGCAGGAAAGTGAAGCTTACTCTAAAAGATTGAGAAGTGGTGAAGTTTGCTCTTTTCTATTTGGGTTTCCCTTCTTGTACTTGTAGAGGATGTAATGTGTTATACCACTCTCAACAATACTGTGGAATGATGGCTAATATGGCGTGGCAAAATGTTCCTGCTCTTTCTTTGAGGGGTGTTGATCCATTTCAAGAAGAAGAGGTTAATGATGTCCCTGTTGCTGAGGTTCAAGGCCAAATAGAAAATACTAATGTTCAACTTCAGGAGTCTGCAAATGTGGTGGAAAATGTGGATCAAGCTAATCCCAATGCTTGTGTGGTGGTGGTTGCTGTTAAAGGGGGTGTGAGGGATCCTCCAAACACTCATGTGTCTGCAAGTGGCTTTGTCGGTGAGCTCTCGGAATCCTCTGCCAGGGGAGCTATTAGAAGCAAAAGGCTAAGGGCGAATGAAAATTGTAGTGATGAGATGGATGCTTTTAATAAGGAGATTACTGCTGCTCTTCATAAGTTAGCTGAATCAGTGACTGAAGATGGAACTGCTCCACTTCCGGATAGGTGGATTTGGGCTAAAATGTTGGAGGATTATACCACGGGGGGAAGTGAAAACGGAATGGCTATTGATCGTGCAGTGGCGCATGTTGAAAACCCTGCTCCGGTTGAAAGGGAGGAAATCACTTCTGACTTGCCAAATGAACATGTCCTTATCATGTTAGACCAGAATGAGGATGCTACTGCAAATGTTCTTGTTGATGCTGAACCTCTAGCTGATATTACCAATCAGTTAATCACCAGAAAACTTTCACACTTATCTTTTTACTCTCTCTGTCATTTTAAAGTTTTGTGTTGCTGCATCTTTGTCTTTTCCAGCATATCTTATTTCCTTTTTCAATCTCCAATTCCTCTTGTTTTTAGTAGTCTCCTCAATTTATATTAGCTTTCATTTGCTGATCATTATTGCTTTAGTTAAAAAATTTACTCAGTTTAAGCTCATCATTAGGATCACTTTATTAGCTTCTTTTAACCTTCATAAACGTAGTCTTACTCTAGAATCTTTCAGCATGAAACTTATTTCATGGAACGTTCAAGGGATTGGACCCCCACCTACTCAGAATCATCTCATACATCTTATTAGCAAACATAATCCAGACATGATTTTCCTGGCAGAAACTAAGGAAAAAATAGAAAATATGGAGAAGATTGCGAGAAAACATAAATTCAGTGAGTGGTTTCTAATCCCAAAAATAGGTCAATCGGGAGGTCTTTTAGTTGCCTGGCATGATAATATTAAAATTTCATGTTTTAATTATTTTCATAATCTCTGTTTCTTTAAAGTAGTTGATAACAATGGAAATCATTGGCACTTTGCATATATGGTGCTACTTCAGCACCTTTAAAATATGATAAGTGGAACAAAATTGAAGAGTTTGGCTTAAACAACAATGACCCTTGGATTATTGTTGGTGATTTGAACTTCATTCTTCATGTTCAAGAAAAATAAGGTACCTCTAGTGCCACTAAACACATTCATGACTGCATTCAAAAATTAGGGCTTATTGACTTAAGATACCAAGGCATACCATTTACTTTGTCTAACAACAGAGAAGGAGGGGAAAATATAAAAGAGATGATAAATAGGATCCTTGCTTCTTCTGAATGGGTTATCCTTTGCCCTAATGTCATAGTTAAGCATCTAGTTAGAGTTGGTTCAGATCACACACCCATGATGTTTGAAAAAGGAGGGGTACCGAAATACTACCAACTTTTCGTTTTGGCTCGTGAGTCTTATGGTTAAAGTCTGGACGATCTCAAAAATCAATATCCAAACCTCTAACTGGAGTAATCTCGACAGTTAGGCAATAACGTACTACTTGGTGCTTTAATTATAAATCAGAGTTATAATGCGGAAAGTAAAAGCACACAACACACCAAACGTTTTTTTAACGAGGAAACTGCCTTGCAGAAAAACCTCGGGACCTCGTCCAGTTTGAACACCGCCCAGTACAAACTGACTACAAACACTAGCCTACTATAAGACTTCGGTCTGGGATGTAGCAGAGACCAACTCAAGCCCTCCAAGCGAATTGGCTACTGTCGCCTTTCTTACGTCTTTGGATCCCCACTGATCGTCACGCACTTGATTCCCCTAGCTGACGTCCGTTACAGGCCTAGGAGTTGCTTTGACCGATGTCAAAGGCTTGTGTCAGCAATACTGGCATTTAAACCAAACTGTTGACGTATGGTGTAACTGTCCTCTTCAGTTTACCATACACAAAATGACTTCCTTCGGATTGTTAAATCCAGGTCATACGGAAATCTACTTCTTGAATCGGGGCTGACAAGCAAACCAAGTAAGCAATGCCCAATCCGAATCTACCTCAGTTATACACGCAAACTAAGTAAGCAATGCCCAATTCGAATCTACCTCAGTTATACACGAAGAACCACTTAAGGAACTTATATAACTGGAGCCAACTAGGTCTTACAACACCGAGTGCAGCCGTGCGTTGCTACCTTTCCAACCTTGTTGAGTAACGTATCAGTTCTTGAATAGCCGTATATCAGAAGAGACGGACTTTAGAATAGACAAGAACGTGATCAGGTTACCAAGGTTACAGGTTAATCCGATTTCAACCAAAGATGGTTTCAATCTCCTACCTGTGCTTCCCAACTCTCTAAGGAAGTCTTTATAGTCGTAGGGAGTTCCCAAAGGAGCTGCAACCTATAGAGGATGACTATACCACAACAAGCATTCACCGAAGTGAAAAGAGTTTACGCTATCTTCCCTAAGGACCTTCACGTATGCTTGATGCTTGCGGTATCTGTCCGTAGACACCTCTATTTATAGCACTCAATAAGATAGGTTGCTTAGGAATAAAGCAATCAATTACTCGTCCCACAAGTTAGGGAAACCCTAAACTTGATAACCAAGTAATAAGAGATTAATCTCAATTGGAATTCTTTTTAGAATTATCTGCCAAGTGTTTTGTTAGCTCCAAAACACTTCAAGATAGAATCCAACAGACCAGAGATAATCTTATCTTATTGACTCATTGAGGATCGTTAGATGGAACACAAAAGGTCTTTATGTTTTACACAAGTCCATCTAAGAGATAAAGGAGTTTTGGAATTTGACTCAGGGTGAAATTCTAGGAGAATATTTACTAAATCCGAAACCAGTAAGACAGCTACCGTCAGGTTCACGTACTGGTACCTGAACAAAATAGCCATCTCGAACTCAGGGAATTTCCGAGTGTCTGGTACGCAAACCGGTTCGTGAACCGTGCGCCTGTCAGATTTCGTCAAATCTGGATTCCGCTGGAAGTACTGGCTGAGCCAGAACTTAGACGTGAGAACGTCCTCAGCTGTGATCCATGGACTCTTTGCTCAAGAGCACTCCTTTAGATTCATCCATATCCAATTAACAGTTTGCTAGCAAACCATTGTAATGGACATATGGCACCGAATCTGTCTCATACATTCTTGACTCACAGTATTTGTGGGATCAAACACTGGTCATGACACAAGGCCATGTTACGCAAGAATACGATCTCAATCACTATTATTACTACTAAAGTAGTCGACTATTTCGAAAGAATAGATGAAGTAGAAATAGAAGAAAATCCATAAAGTCATAACTCCTACTAACCTTTTATCGATGAAGAATAATTGATGTCTTCTTTGTCTTTACAGTCTTCGTCTTCAAGGTCTCTACTACTTTGTCTATATCCCATTTCCGAAATCTAAACTCTAGTAGGCTAAATCAAGAATTGACTTTTGACACCTAAAACTGACAACTAGCTTGACATACCAACGCTAGTGGGTTTGACCGGACAATGCCCTAACAGAATCGAAGACGGAGACGAACGAGTCGACACATCCAAATAAGTTCTTCTTCAATCGGTAATGAGACGCCTCCACCATGCTTGTGGCTTGGTTGCCGAAGTTCTTCTTCATTAGGACTTACATTAGCAGCCGAATACACATTCGGCTTGTAAAGGGTGGAGGCCGAATGTGCCGTTATATTACATAGAAACTAACCATTCGGCCCTTATTATGAGAGCCGAAGTGTTCTTCCTCTGGGGCATTCGGCTCTCATAATAGAGGCCGAATTTGGCCCTGAAGAGACATAAAAGTCTCACCTTTAGCTCGATTTTGGGCATAAAAAGGTGATTAAACATGATATTGAGGTATACCTGTGTATTTGAAGCATTGGGTTGATCATACAAGTGCTCATATTCCGGATTTGGGACAAAAAAATCGTCGAAATCGTTGTTTTGATCTTGAGTTTCCGGTGGAGCGAAAACGTTTCGTGACGATGAAGATTCTCCCATGACCGAATTTCTCGCAACGGGAATCATAGGTTTCTTACGTGGAGGTTCACCGATGTTATCTCCCCCAAACATCTCACACAACACACTAAGAAAACAAAAATCACACAAAAAAAACCCAAAGTTTTTCTTTTTTCCCTCCTTTTCTTCTCTCTCAACCTAAAAGTCTAACCAAAAAATCTGATTTTCTCTCTCTAAATTATCTAAACACCTAATCATATACTTAACTCTAATCTTATTACTTAACTCTAATCAAATAATTAGAACTAATCAAATAAGGGTAATTTGGTATTTAAAAAAGTTGAAAAACTAAAGGGAGTACCAAAATAGATGGAGGTACTAAAGGAGGTGATGCAGAATTTTTTTTTTTTTTTTTTTTTTTTTTTTTTTT
>JAJJMA010242857.1:19113-52257 GCA_023529015.1 Papaver nudicaule
TTTTTTTTTTTTTTTTTTTTTTTTTTGATAAATCTCATAAAATTTCATTCATGATAAAATAGAGATTACATAGATTTCAAGAACATCAAGAACAAAGATCAAATTACAATAAAAATGTACTAACAAAGAGCATTCCGTGAAGAGAAGTAACGAAACACCAACAAGAGTACCAAACAACCCAAAGATTGAAAGAATGGTATTTGGATTATAATCCAAAAAATTTGATAGAGTATTTTCTTCTATAAAAAGAGATGCTCTCATGAAAGGAGAGTAATATGCCCAAAATCTTGAATCTTGATCATCATACTTGAACTTCCATTTAAAATCTCCACTAAAATCACAAAGAAATGCCATGAGAGCATATAAAGAATCTCCATAAAGGAGAATACATAAACAAAAAGGGTAAAAAACCCACAAAAACACCATGAAAATCTCCTAAAAGCAATGGAGATTGAAGCAAAAAACTAAATCAAACTTAATCTAAACAACTAACTAACAACAAAATAGAAGAAATCTGCTCAGATCTAGCCCAAAATGGACTAGATCTGAGCAATAAGGGTTAATCGTGGTGAGAGTTTTTTGGGTTTAGAGAAGGAGCTCTAGAGAGGAGATAGAGTTTTTTTTGGGAACAGAGTTTTTTTTGGGTGATGGCTCAAAGCACGTTTCAAAATCAGGGTAACGTAGTAAGCTAAGCAATATCGGTATAAAGTCCAAAATGAGCCAAGAACGATAGAAAAAACAAAACAATTTTCGTGGTTTCAAAAACATCTCATGGCAGAAGTTGCAGATCTTCATCATCATCTACCACCACAGGAAGAAGAAATCGAAACCCTACGTTCTGTTCCATACTGGTATTCCTTCTGTGATCATGACAACGACGACGATGATATCTACTCATCATATGAACCTGATCCTGATGAATTCGATCCGTTCTCTCCTTTAAATTTCGATTCCTTCGATCACTCTCTACACTCCCAAATCATCTTCGACGAACGAGAAACTTGTGTTGAGCTCGTTGGATCTGACGATGAAGAAGGTTCAGATTCTGAGGTAAATACTGTTTTTAATATATTCCAACGTTGTAATAATAATCAAGAAGAAGATGAGACTCATGTTATTGGTAGTGACGATGATATTAGGTTTAGGATTTTTGATGAAAATGAAGAAATGGGTGCTAATTATGTTGAATTAGGGTTGGGTGTAAATAGGGAAATTGGGGATTTGAGTGAGGATGATGAGGATGGTATTAGTGGGTTTATGATGGAGGAATTTGGGGGTGATAATAATTATCATGTGAGTAGAAGGGATACCGGAGAATCGTCTGATGTGCGAAATGTTGAATTATTTCGAGATGGTGGTCTTCGAGTTGTAGGAATGGGGTCAGATTCTGATGAGGAAGAAGATGGGATTTTCGGGATTGGGTTTCATGACGTCGAAGAAGAAGAAGATGGGTTTGATTGTGGCCCGGAGGACTTGGGTCTTCAGCTCTGTTGGGATTCATTACGTTTGGAGGAAGATCAGAGAGAGTCAAATGAGGAGTTTGAATGGGAAGAAGTTGATGAAAGGGGTGGTGATGAGAGGGAAGTTATGAATATGGTCATCGATGCTGAAGTGGGGAGGAGACTTGTTTCGACCGAGATGCTTTCAGGGGAAGTGGGTGAAGGAGGAGAAACTATGACGAGAACATTAGAATGGGAAGTGCTTTTGGCAGTAAACAATTTGGATAGGGAACTGGTACATGACGGGGATCATGATGGTTATTACCCTGCTGAATATGAGACGCTTTTTGGGCAAGTAGCGGAACATGACAGTTTTGTTAGAGGTAATCCACCTGCTGCCAGAACTGTTATAAGAAATCTTCCGTCAGTTGTTTTAACACAAGAAGATGTGGAGACTAAGAGTGCAACTTGCGCGGTATGCAAGGATGAAATGGGCATGGAGGAACAGGTGAAAAAACTGCCTTGCTCTCATTGCTATCATGGAGACTGCATTTTGCCGTGGTTGGGCATTCGGAATACATGCCCTGTTTGTCGATATGAATTACCTACAGATGATCCTGATTATGAACGGATGAGAACCCGAAGAGCTGTTGACCGAGGTGTCTCAAGAGATGATCACGATCAGGTTAGATATGATTTTGAAATATTTTCCGAGCAGTAGATTGTGCATACAGTGTAGATAAGCTTTTTTCACAGGTCCCTCAATTTATCGATCTTTGAAGATGATTTTGGTAGTATTGTTTGCTGTTGTCTTTGTGAGTATTTAAAGAAACAAGATATGTGTCATTTGACAGTAATGTTTTTAGGATTTGCCTTGTTGAATAATCTGCCCATGTGTTTCTTTTCCACTCCAGTGGAACTGTGAGATACGTGGTTTGCTTGTACTTGATATCGTTTCTATGAAATGTAGATTTTAAGAATTTACGGGTATTGTCTTTCATCGTTTTCTGTTGTTTTGTTGTTCTGCATTAGCTCTGATACTTTTTAGTAGAAAAGAAGAACAAGAGAAAAAGAAAAGATTGCAGGGATATGTTTACAGCCAGATTAGGAATCTGTTTCTTAGAGGAAACAATTTTTACATAATACATTATCAGCCATTACCACCTGCTTCTTGGAGGAAACGACTTTTACATAATACATCATCAGTCACCACCGACACCGTAGGAATCTGTTTCTTAGAGTAAACAATTTTTACACACTACATTATCAGCCACCACCTCCACCGGCACCACAACCTGCACCAGTACCATCACCACCTCCAGTAGCACCTGATGACATAAACATCCGTCCATTTCTGCCTGCACGCGAGCTAATATCTTGAGATCTCTCATTTTTCTTCTGGTAGTGTCTTCTTATGCATAAGACGATCAGTAAAGCAAGTACTGCCAATATTGCTAATACAGTAAGTGTAATAAAGACCGCCACTCCTGCGCCCATATTCTGAACTTGTTACACTACCTATCAAGTCAGGTGCTTTGATATTGTTTCTCTTCTTATTACCTATCAACAGGTGCTTCGATTTTGTTTCTCCTCTTCTTCTTCTGTTGAGCAAATTGGAATTGCAGATGTATAACTGTGTTAAAGACTTTTTGATGCTTAGACTTGCAATACGTGTTCACTCAGCAAAGATGTATAACTGCTTTATAGACTTGTTAATGCTTCAACTTATTATACGTGTTCATTGAATAATTGGCCGACGAATCGGTCTGCCATGAAATTAAAAATACTGATTAATACATCCACTCTAGACAAACTTATGCTGTCTTTGCATTGTTTAAGTTTAAATCTAAGCTTGTAAGGTTTTTTAATCTCAGATCTGTTTAGCTTTTCAAGGAAGAATTTTGCTACGTATTGGTCTTCATCATTTAATTTTCTGTGTGGAATCTTTATTCTGTTATGCCCATAGAAATGGGGAAAATATCTCAGAGTAGTTACTTCTGCGAACTGACTCATTAAAAGGCAGGTATCGAGGCATTGTCTTTCAAACCACACACCTAAGCCTGAACTTTTCCATTTATTTTATTGATTTTGATTTCAATAATTTATTACATATAAAAGATAAACAAGACAAGCATTACAACAACAGGTAGGAAGCCTCAGAGCTCAACGTGACTGCTGCTTCTCGAAGTGAAACTCGAGGTATAAGCCTCCAGCCTTTTAAGAATGTGTGTGGTATGCATCTTGATCTGGTCGATCTTTCTTTGGGTCCTCATGTGCACGTGCAGAATTATTGTTGAAAGAAAGCAGTATTTCCATTAGAAGAGACCAGTTTCAGCTAACCAGTTTTCTGCAAAACTGGCTTATCGCGCTGATAAGAGGAAGGGGATTCTCGAGATGAACAGCATGACCGCAATCAGGAACCTCCACCAATTGTTGAGTTCCTTTGCTATTATAATTTGGATTTAGGCTGATTTCATGGCTCATCTCTTGAGCAATTTTCTTGAACTTTTTATCCTTTTCTCCAACAACAAACAACAATGGCTGCTTGCAGTGCTTTAACTCTTCCCACAAGGACCTACAGTACAAACAAATACATTCAGATCGGTTATAAGAATTACTGTCTGTGAACTATCCAAAACATCAGTACGACAGGCCAACTTTTTTCAGAACCAAGTAAAAGAGAAAAGAGGGAGTTTCAATCCTGACAATATAAGGGCTCAGTTTGGACTACAGGATCATGTGAACACCCTAGCATTTTGTTTGTCTAGTGGGATAACACCAAAGCAAATTGCCCATGTTCGTTCAAACATACCCTAATGTTTGTGTAGAGGAATCTTCACAAAATATTAAAGTTATTCATAAAATAATGTAAAAATTAAAAGAAGTCTGCAAGCTTACGGCTGCCTCCCAGTGCTTAAATCTGATAGAGATCTAGCTAGAGAGTGAACATCATCATGCTGCATGCGGCTGGATATTATTTGCTCAAAGTGTGGATGGTCTCTTAAGCTGCTCAACAGGAACAATTGTCAGGGCATATCCAGTCTATCTTTTGCAGGACAGAACACTATCGACTCTTCAGAAATTTTTATTTTACTTGGTTCGAAAAAGTGGACAGTTACCTCTTCCACAACGGCCCAGTGTACCAGGTTTCCAAGAAGAACTGCAAACCATGTTCTGTGAGGAATTGGGCCCTTGCATCATCCAGAGCCATTCTGCTTCGCCTTCTTTCATCATCCTTTATTCCAGGGCTTCCCGATATTATAACAGCTCCATTAATCTTTATGACCAACATTTATAGGAGTTAGTAGCCAAGTCAAGTTCAGTAACATTTAGACAATTTTATTTTTTTATTTTTTATGTATTAATGTATTGTATCTGTGTAATGTATATTCACCAAATACCTGATCACTGTATCTCATCGCCATTTGTAATGCAATCCTTGCTCCCATTGAATATCCGATAACGACCACTCTAGTATTGGTCATCTTGTGAATTAGGTTGGACAATAGATTTGAGATTATTTCAATTGATATTTCTTGTTTTGCCTTATTATTGCCATGATAATGAATCTTTGATCCCCCGTGGCCAGGTAAGTCTATTGAGATGCATCTTGCAGTTGATGAAAATGTTTTCATTACCGAAGTCCAGTCTCCACCAGTTCCTAGAAACCCATGTAGAAAGACAAGTACATTGTTCTGCAATAGCCATAACCATGTGTAGTTAGTAAAATTTAAGAAGGAAAGGATGCATTGGATCCAGCTGCGTATTTACATGATGACAAAGTTTACTCTGAAATTAGGAGAACTTCTTTGTGAAATCAACAGAATATCCTCTTTCAGGTTTTCAGAGAATACTCACATTTGTTTCCATTCCAGTCTCATGCACTTTGAAAGAACAACCATAATTCTCGTGATCCACCTTTAATTCATACGTTCTAACTTGCTCCCCACTGTAACTTCGCTGAATGATTTTAGGATCGATTTTAAACTTTTGAAGTGCATTTGCAGAATCTTTCAGTGATGCTGCTACTGTGTCACTATAAGGACGACCAAGAATCTTTAGTGGTTCACTGGTAACATCTTCTTTAAGCCATTTATATGTCCCAAGGCCATGGGCCACAGGTTCATGTAGTACCTTATTCTTCTTCACTCTGCATATTTCCATATTTTGTTCTTCAAGAAAATGTGAAAACTGAGCATATGCAGATAAACTGAGGGTGCTCTCAAAAGCAGCACTGACAACAGCCATCTTATTCTGCTGCCGAGCCCACTTAGCAATAAATGCTGCATTTTCAAATCCCCCAACGACACTTGGTTTGATAACCTGACAAGACCATTTACCACAAATTAGATCATGTTCATGAAATTCAAGTGGAAACCTCTACAATGCACATATATTTGGGATTCAAGTATCTTGAGAGGAGTTCGATATGCTCAGTGCTGAGGAATTTTCTTTTCCGGAGTTACCCGTTTCTAAGTTACATACAATTTATTTAAAATGACACTATACTTACCACAGCAACTATTCCTGCATGTATGAATTTTTCTAACCCAGTGAGAAGATCTCCTTGGATATTGTCAACAGATTCGTCTATCGCTACAGGTAAACCAGTGTTTTCACAAAATTTGAAAATATCATCTTCCAACTGCACAGGTTCCTGCATGTAGGAAATAATGGATAGAGTTAGCAACTTAGAAACTGTAAAATGAAAGCGGTACCCAATGTTATACCAGTCTAATTGATGGATTATAACAACTAGAAAATGAAAAGCTGCATAACAGAATAAGTCACTTTGGTGTGACCAGAAACACTTTTTTCATCAGAATATTATCTTAGATAGTCAAACTCAACACATCGTACCTCGATATACTGCAAGTTGCAAAACTTCACAGTAGCTGCAAACTGACACGCTTCTTCATACGTCCAATTTCGGTTGGCATCTACACGTAGTTTGATCTGGTCTCCGACCCTTTTCCTCACTTTTTGGATAACAGCACCATCTTCCAAGGGATTTCCTCTGCGTGCAACCTGTAGTGAAAAATCTTTCCTCATTGAATCGTCCATGTTACAGTGTTAAAGTGGATAGAGGCATTTAACTATAGTAGAAGACAAAAAATGATACTCATACACGGGACCACATATATACCTTCAGCTTTATAGTGGTAAACCCCTCTTCAACAAGTTCCCCGGCAATATGGGCCACCTCCTCAGGTGTCCCATTAGAATCTAGCAGGGCACATGTATGTGTTCTTGGTGGCCTATTATCCGTGGCTTCTGTTTCAAGTAATTTTGACTTGGGAGTTAAAGATTCACGACTGAGCAGTAAATCTGATAGACTACAACCTTCTCTTGCTGCTATTGCATTGAGGATTGCCATCTCCAATCCACATCTAACACTTGGTGATATTGAAGTTGGCTAAGAAACATCAACAAAAGAAATATCCAATATGAGTTTCATCAAGAATGTACTTTTGAGCTCACGTTAACCAGATAGACATACCGGAATACCAAATTGTTCCCAAAACCAGGAAGAGAATGATCTGCTGAGCAAAGGAAGGAGATAACTAATCTTAGCTCCTTGGATCGCATGTAGAAGAAACCTTAGTTGCTCCTCTACATCTGACATACTTTCTTTGTGGATTTCAAGAGGGGCAATCTGTTGAAGGAAGAACATGTAATAAAAAGAATAATCACATTAGAATTGGTTAAAGAAACACTGAAAGGTATTTATTTTTAGTTTTAGGAAGAAGCCCATGGAGTTACCTCACCAAAACCTACAGTTCCATCGTCAAGATACAAAGATATAAGGAACCCTTCTCTGTAAAATACAGAGGGCTTGTCGCCTACTGGAGTTGAAGTAGGTGGAGCGGAGAGTTGAATCCTGGCAGAAATCATATTTCTCAAATAAGAATACAGATTTGCCAAATTTAGACCACGGACATTTTAACTGCCTTCATATTTTGAACATTTCTCATTTCAATAAATTAGTGATGCATGAAGAACTTGCCTATACAATGAATAATCCATTTGTTGGATCCTACAAAGGAAGAATCCACTAGATGTATGATCCAAAGATGAAAGCCTTGATAGGTTATGGAAGGTATGATCTGCTACTTGACAAGCATATTCACTCAAAGTTCTGCAAAGCAACACCAAATTGTGGTATATCAGCATGTGAAAATTAGACTACTTGGTTGGAACTTTATTATATGCAGATCAATGGATAGTGAAAACCTGTGAAACTTAGCATTGTCTTCAATGCAGCTTTCAACTTCTATTAAGCAGTCGGTCTGTTCCTGCTCAGCTATCAATAAAGCTTCTTGGAGTTCCATTTTTGTTTGCACTTGTAAATGCCTCACACTACACTTCCACAGTTTCAGTGACAGTTAAAATCAGCTTATATACATCCTTACAAAAAGAAAAAGAATGATATCAAGTTCTTAATATGTGACATCACGTCATAATAAATGTCATTTAAGTTGCCACCCTTTGGTCCCTTTCTGTAGAACAACTAAAAGAAATTTGAAAAAGCCAATAGCCTAAGTAAAGATCAATGATGCTAGGGAGTGCGATCATTCCATTTTTATTTTAAATTAAATGGTAAGGTTAATTTTTAGGGCTGGTTTTATAAGGGAGCATAGTACCACAGGCGAGTGATAAGTTTGGTTGTATTACCTATGCGCCTCACACAGCTTGCCAATTGACGTGTTATGGGTGGTGTAGAAAAACTTGTTCAGTACACTTGGTTCGGTTACAGTTGCAATCGGAAGAAGACTGAATATTGCTCCACCATGATTGTTTGTTACCACAATTGTCATAGGTTTTCTCCTGGACCTGCATAAACAATAATCCATCAACATCTGCAATTGAATAAACCCATTAGATCATGACTGTGTATTGAAAGACAATTATCACTCAAGAAATATGATACCATTTTCACAAATGGTGGGGAGAAACTCCTTACCTATGGTTCAAAATTGCCAATCCATTTGTATCATAAAGGAAAGAAATGTCTCCAAGAACGCAAAACACCTGAACATAGTCATGAAAACAGTAGCTTCAGTAGGGTTTCTCAGGTTGAATTTTGTGTATTATTAACAGAATCCATGAAAGACGGGATAAGAAGGTGGAATTCGGCATATAAAACCGAAAAGGGGAAGTTATATTTAATCCACTCTATTAACGTGTATCTTATTCAAAAATTGCTATCAAGAATTTATATAGTAGTTTATCATATACCCTGAGCAGTTGTGGTTCTGCCAACTAGATCGATATACAAATACAACTATGCAAACTTTAAAACTGAATACTTACTCGCTTATTGCATCCTGCTGCAAAACCAACAGCGGTACTGAGTAATCCATCAATACCACTTGCTCCCCTATTCCCAGCCACTTGTATCCCAAGGCATGGTAACTCCCAATTGGACCTGATAGTTTCAACATCAATTGCAGGTTTAGTCCAACCACACCCATACATCTCTGCATCACGAACTACCATGCTGTTCCCAATAAATAAAGCAGCATCACTTGGAAGTGCTTCCGAAATTATGCGTGCAACATGAGGTTCGGTCAGTGAGCATTCAGAACGTATTTGGAATTCGATCTCCCGAGCAACCTAGAAACATAGCTAATTATCAATGCCAACGATATCAACTTTTTTCTCAATCAGTGAAAACCAACAACAGTACACCTTAAAAGTTAGAAGTATTGAGTAAGTATTACATGACTGTGCATTACAATTAAAAAGAACCCTACGATGATCACAAAAGGTAAACTCTACACCAGTTGGACATGGACTGATTGTGAATGATCAAGTCAGATTTCACAAGGTCAAAAATGATAATAAACTATACTGCAGGAAATGTCGGAGATCTGTCTAGAATTATCTGATTCTTCAAATGGTTGAAAAACCAATAAATGGAAGTAAAATGAAAAGGCAAGATGGATAATATATCCTACAAGGTGAACTTAACGGTCCCATCTTATCATTATACCATAACTGTTCTATACAAATCCATGTAACCACAGATCTTCAGGTCACGATGAGCCTTTAATGTCGGAATGAAACAAAAGATACCGTGCTTAATATAGCTAAAATATAACTAAAAAGAAAGTAATCATGCTGTGAGAGAAATAGTTACCATTGTATTCAAAGCTTGCAGGCAATCCCTCCATTTGCTGGTCATCATCCTTGGAATGTCAACATTCAGTAAACAATCAGCAAATGCACTTATCGAACTTTGAATCCTATGAGTTACAATATGAGAAGGATCGTGACGAAAAGGATGCTTGTCAACCACAATGTATGGACATGGAGCACAGACCTCTATCATCTTACTAATGCGTTTGCTCGTTATCCTGCTACCAATCTGTTGAAATGCAAAACAAGAATTGAGTCCACAATATGAAACCCAGAGACGGGTTCGTTTATGAGGAAATGTGTTCAATGAACATATGAACCTTCTTGTGTCTGAGGTGCATTTTTGTGGACAAATACTTTTAGTTCAAACTGAGAAATCATGCTTAACATAAAATACTAGGATGCATACATTCTCCATCCTGACAAGGTTTTGTTTAGCAGAACACCATCGTAAATATGGAATGCTAAAAGTGACAGAATCTGAAGGCATACCTGAATTATCATATCTGCATGTGCCCAGCTTCTAACTGAATCTGAGAGAAGAACATGATCGAGATGATCTATAAAAAGTAGCTTCTCATCAATTTCAGGAAATGAAGTCAAAACTTTTCTAAATCGTAGACCTGACAAGATGTCAGCTACTATAGGCCAGGAGAGGTGTTTAGCCAAGAGAAGAGCTTCCCACATTTCATTCTCTGTTTGTAGAGCCCCTATTATGAGAATACCTTTATTAGCACATTGAATCAAGTTTACAACCTCATCCATCTGTATACATGGATGTGAATGATGCATCTCTATGTATTTAGTGAATGGTTCTGTATTTGATTTCCAATTGTCTAATCCTTTCAAAGAGCTCAACCTCCACTCTTTTGGAGTATTTTCCAATGGCTCTCTGAAAGCACAGTTAATATGTACAGGACCATATGGTGCATGGGTTGCCCAGTGAACAGCAGAGTCAAGAGTTGTAAGAACCATTCGTGCAGGAATATCATCAGTTGGAGGAGGTAGATTAAAAAAATATCTCACAAATGAACCGAAATGATTGACCTGAAATTCAAATAGTTAAAGCTTAGGCAATCCAAAAAAGTATTTTACATTGAAGATGTATTACCAGACAAATTGCAACCTGAATTGAAAATGCTGCTGGGCTTTCTATACGGACAATTGATATATAAAAGGATCCACCATCTTGAGCACTATTGGGTATCTATTCTTTTGAACTTTTTCCTCCATGAAAGGACTAAATTCTGCCTTGATATAAGTAGAGCTACACCTCACTTTGTATAGGACAACACACCACATTACAGTACCGGTGTTTACCTGAAGATTTCCATGTCATATAGGAGAATCATTCATGGATTACTTCGAATGCATCTCATGATGCCTCACCGAGTGGTTTGTTGACACAAAATTGTAACAGGTGAACCTTTATTCACTACGAATATACCATCGGTCAACAATATTTATATGAAAAATATGAGTTGTGTTCTATCATAAGATTCTGCATCAGTCTTCCAGTATATTGGTATAGGACAGTGTGGTTCAAGGAATTTAGGATACTAAAGTCTTAAATATGAGTGTCCTTATACTACACATAGAGATATTAAAGTGAGCTTTCTTAGCTTCTTAAGAGACATCAAGGCATCAGCGTCCAAACTAAGAGAAAGAAAAAGTAGTTCAATTCAACACAACCCGCACAATATATATACTTGTGTAACAGCAATTCTAACCTGATTGATCGCTTGGTTTGCTCCGGCATCCAGCAGCTCTGGAGGACGATCTGCTGTGAGCAATAAAAGTGGCACAAAATTCTGACTAGCCTCCACAACCTGCAAATAATAGGTTATCATGATTTATTTGAAAGAGGTGATATATACATAGGATGCACATTATTCAGATCATTCATGGATGGCCATATAGAACAGCTACTGTAATTTACTTTGCATGTGAGTAAGAATGATACATAGAACAGAGACAAACAGTTAATTCAATAAAAAGAATAGATAACTACGAATCTCACTGCTGGAAAAAGATTGGAGACTGCAGTGCCTGATGATGTTATTACTACTGCTGGTTTGGTAGATCCTTTTGCATAGCCAAGAGCATGAAAAGCAAGTGAGCGCTCATCATAACATGAAATACAAGTTGTAAGGGGGTGAGTAGATGCAGCAACCGCAAGTGGAGACGATCTTGATCCTGGAGCAATGCAAAAATACTAAAATGGAGAGTGAATCAGAACATAAAGTAGAACTGATAGGCCAAAACATTGGGTAATTGCACCACTTTGAGGAATACAAGATATAAACATGTAAAAGGAAAGAGAAAATATACTGAAGTAGCTGGTATAGGCGTGAGGCGTCAGTTGTAAAATACATAAAACTCACCGTCAAACCAAGTCTACAGCATTCCTCAATAATAAGTGATGCCCACACACCATTGATGTTGGCAGACTTTTGCAGTGAACAAATCCTTTCACCAGGACGATCCAACTGAAGAGAAATATATGGGAAAAGTTCTTTAATAATTGGATGTTGATACTCCAATAGGATAATTGAACTCTTTTGTGATACGAGAGAAAAAAAAAAGAACAGCAGCTACTCTCGATGCAATCACATAATTGAGTTACCAACTGGTCAAGTGAGGGTAAGTACCATGTTACCAGTAAAGTCAATGGTTGGTGAGAGCCTGAAATAAAACTGAGAAGAACTTTGAACCCCTTCCTGCAAGAATGGTAACGAAAAATCAGTCGGGCGTTAAGTCACTATTTTCATCTACCATGGCTTCCAGACAAACTACGTCTTATTAGTCCAGAAAACAGTCAAAATCATGTTTCCCGCTAAACATATGTAGACTATTTAGTGCCAGGATTAAGGGAATACCAGTTTCAAACCATTGGCAGAAGTATCCTCTTCAACTTGTGAACTAACGTTTATACATACCTGCAAAATAAGCAATCATATAATGCACAACCTATTAATTAACAACATTGCAGTGGAAGTTCTTGGCTGATTCTTTTAATCGAAAAGAATCAGCTTTTATTTTTATTGCCTGCTAGCATAGAACAAAATCTCCTAGCATCGGAAGAGAACATATGCTTGAGAAACAACTTAAGCGACACTGGTTTTAAATATGACATACAAAAAGAATAACAGCCGTATTTATGCAGTCTAGCAACAATTACTTTAAGTTCTCAAGATAGTAAGAATAGCTAAAAGCAAAAATAAGAGTGATATAAGTAATACCATTTCGTCATCCACCAGATTAGTCTGTGTGAGACCAGAGCTAACACACTTGTTCTGGAACATCTCTCCTGAAATTGAGAAACCACTGACCACCTGAAATGACATTACAACAAACAAAATCAAGATTATACTCAAATAAAATCTTTGAGATTCACGAAGAATTTACACTTTTATGTAGTGTGGAGTTGGTCGCAGATAGCTACCACATGTTACCTGGTTAAGAGATAGCTCCAAAGACCGCATAGCTTTGTTGAAGGTACAAGGTGAAGAATCATCCCAGGCCAGCGTTGCTGCTAAGAGTGAAGTACTGCCATATTCATCCAGCTCAAGCTGTTGAGATAAGTCTCTAATTTTCAGATAGAATTACATGTATACAATTAAATCAGACCTAAGAAAACAAAAGGTAAACCGGTACTATATAACTGTGGCATTCAGACCTAAAAAAAAACAAAAGGTAAACCGGTACTATATAACTGTGGCATTGTCAACTTTCAAATAATAGTGATATAGTTTTGTAACTTGGAAGAGTAAGTCTTATAAATTCATTACCATAAAGAATGAGAAAAAGTCATATCACCTGAGGGATGAAAAAATAAGACGAACCACTCTCACGCCTCATTAAAGATGATTTTGTGTCAAACTGTATACCAAGGAATCCATAAGCCCTTATCAAGGGCGAATCGACAGAAAGGTATCTGCAGAAGAATCGAACAAGATCCTTCAAGTCTTTAGCCAATTCACATAATCACCATATGACCTTATTGCTATAAATTTAGAGACCATAAATCCAAGAGTTCATTCGGCTGCAACATTATGGCACTTCAAGTAAAGGAAAGCCATTACCTTTTTATCCGATTCCATTTTTTAGAAGCATCTGAAGTACACGTAAACTGAGCAGCAGCACCGATTCCAGAAACTCCAAGCAATCCATTAGGTAAATGCAAGTCAACAACTTGTTTATCCACATCCATCTTAGAAAGATAAAACTGTGGAAACACTTCTGGTGTCTGAGGCTGATTGCACAACCAATTCCAAGCCTTTGTGCTCGGTGGGACTGCTACCTACACTCATTAGGACATATGACCGCGGTGACTCAAACCATTCAATGTAGTAAATGAAAGACTCAGAAACAAGCATGTTAAGTGAATATTAGTGAGCTGATCAAAACCCTGGTAAAGTAAAGTGAGTAGTGGTACCTGAAACCGCAAAATGCCGCTTCTAGAAGTAGGTGAGTTCAATTTCAACTTATCCATTTCTAATCTAATCTTATTAATTCCATGTTCAAATGTCAAAGCTGGAGGTAATGTTCTTGTATAACTAAGCTCTACTGGTAATTCAGAATCCTCCTCATCCTCATCACCAACTTCCATTGAATACAATCCAGTCTCCACTTCGGCTTTATCCGAAATCACTCTTGCAATGAACTAATCAATTTAAACAAACCAAAGAAAGTAAAGAAAATCAGTATAAATATAAGAAAAATAAACCTGAAGACATAGAGAGAATGAGGAGGAAATGATTATAAAACCTTGAAATTAGGGTTCCTGTGGTAGTGTAGAAGCTGAGAATTGATTGGGAGCGACTGATTATTGAGAAATGGAAGGAGAATTGAAGTGGGAAAAGATGTTCTTTTGGTTTGGAGTATGGTAGAATTACAACGAGGTGTATTCAGAGGGTTTTGTAGTGCGGTTAATGTAATCTCTTTCATTATCTCTTTTCTCTATCAAACAGTAGAACTTATACACTGTAACTGTGTTTTCTGTATTTCTTTCTCTCTAATGGAGAATTTCTTTATATAGGAGAAAAAGAAGAGGATAGAATATAGGAGGGAAGTTCAAAAAATGGTTGGATTTTGACATGCAGCGTGATTTATGTAGGGATTTTTTTAAAGGTGAAGCATGACCCTTGTTCATGTGAAGAAGTCGGAACTTCTGTGTGAGATGTGGGAGTCATTGGACATACGCGCGCAGTAGCTTTGTAAGAAAAAGCCTCCTCTTTAGTTTTCACTAGAGCCCTTCACTCATTCACTGGAGTAAGGGCTACGTGACTACATTGTGCAGGGAGATTAACGTTTTTATTTTATTTTTTTATTTTTTTAGCAAAGGGCAAAGGCTCTAAACTCTAAAGGAGCAGGCTCTAAACTCTGTGCTTTTTAATGGTGGTCCTGTTGGTTTCTTTGGGATTAATAAAGGTTTACGTCAAGGTGATCCCCTTTCACCTTTAATTTTTGTTCTTATGGAGGATGTTCTCTCTAGAAATATTGAGAAGTTATTTAGAAAACGAGAGATGGAAGCTATGGTGACAAGGAAAGGTATTTCTCCAACTCATCTTTTATTTGCGGATGATATTCTTGTTTTCTGTAAAGGGAGGATTAGTACATTGAGGAATTTGTTTAAACTGTTGGATATTTATCAAGAATTTCCTGGGCAACATATAAATAGGGCTAAGAGCAAGTTGTATTTTGGTGGAGATACGGATGAGAGAAAAAATAAAATTTCTGATAGACTGGGCATAGAAGTGGTTGTTTTTCCGGATAAATATTTGGGGGTTTACCTGGCTCCTGGAGCAGTAAGAGCTAACCATGTTAAACCAGTGGCGGATAAAATTCTGGATCAACTTTCTGGGTGGAAAGGAAAGCTTCTTTCTTTCCAAGACAGGGTGATGTTGGTAAGAACGGTTATATCGAGCTACTCGATACATACTATGGTTGTGTATAGATGGCCAGTGGAGATGAAAGATTTGTGTGAGAAGACAATAAAGAATTTCATATGGACTGGAGATTCAAAGAAAAGGAAGACGTTTGTGGTTGCTTTCGACAAGGTATGTAGTCCTTTATCTCTTGGTGGATTGGGACTAACTCAGCTAGCAGTGGTAAATAAGGCAATGTTAATGAAGTTATGGTGGAATATTAGAGACTCACCAAAGAAATGGGCTCAATATATGCGAGCAAACATACTCAAGGTGAATGGTGACTTGATATATTACCCGTTAAAATCTTCAATTATTGGAGGAATTAAATGGATATATATGAAGATGTAGAACTGAACACAAGAAAGGTGATTGGAGATGGACAAAATACTTCACTATACTGGGATAGATGGTTAGGAGCTAAAACTTTGGCTGAGATATGTAATCTTCCTAAGAGTGCGAGAGACACACACATTAGGAAGGTGAGTGCAATTATAAGAACGGAAATTGGAGTTTTCGTGACTTTCAAATCCCTCCAATGAAGGTTGCTGGTGTGGTGATCGATCTAATTCCTAAACCTACAGCTGATAAGGATATAAGTGTTTGGACCCTCGAGAAATCAGGTAAGTTTACAACTAAATCTGCCAGATTTTACCTTCAAAATAAGCTTGATGTATTTCCGGAAGAGATGCCAGAAGCAAAACTGTTATGGAGACGTGCTGTTCATCCTATGCTTGATGCGCAATACTGGAAAATTATGCACGAAAACTGTTGTACGACAGCTGGAAGACTAGCATGGTTAAGGTGTGCTATTGTTATGTCTGTCTGCATGAATTGTAATAAAGATAAAGACTCGCTCCGACACTTATTATGGGATTGTGGATTTGCTCAAAGAGCGTGGGATTGGATTAAGAGCATCTTTCATATCCAACCAGATAGGAAGCTGACTAATTCGTGTGCTAATGCAAATGGAAGGAGTACTATGGTGCAGGAGCTATGGCTAGTGGCTAATATACTATTAGAGTAAAATTGTAGAACAAGAGAAATATGAAGATGTATGATAATAAGAAGTTCCATTGGCTGAAGTTTAAGGCAAGGATTTATGCCATAATATCCGTTGGATCAATTAGATTGAAAGGCGGCATGTTTAATACTATGGAAGATAAGAGGATTGCAAATTTCTTTGGTGTGCAGCATAGATGTATAGGCTGCTGGAACCGATTGAATGCAGTTGGAGACCTCCAGAAGAGAATGAACTATTGTTATGCTGTGATGGGGCTTGCAATGATAACCCAGGAGATTCTGGAGCTGGAGTGGTAGCCAGAAATAGTGATTCTGCTGTCGTGGGAGCTTTGAGTGTTATTTGGGTCATGGTACTAACTATATGTCAGAAACATATGCCGTTATATATGGTTTGGAATGGGCAATGAAATGGCATTACAAACATATTCGAGTAATATCTGATTCAGCTGGAGTCATGTTGTCTTTTAACAAGGGATCGGTGCCCTGTTTTTTGACACACAAATGGAGATTAATACAGCGGCATTATGACAGGACTATATTTGAACATGCATATAGATAAATTAATTTTGTTGCAGATACAATGGCTAAGAGAGCAAAGGATTTGGCTATGGGTCAAATGGATTCATATGATGGAAGACCAGAATGCTTGACTTCGATTGAAGGACCTACTAAATTGTATTATAGATTTCCTTAGGCTAAGTTTTCTCCTTTTAATTTAGGTTGTTAGGGTCGTTTGCCAGGTTATTAGTCTTGCTTTTGGGGCACTCTGGGCATGACTAGCGTGCCCATCTTTGTATATTTTGGCTACTCGCTTTTTTGCTGAATAAAATAGGAGCTTTAGAAGAAAAAAAAAAGGTTAGCCATCACTGTTACTAGATACTAAAACCCCTTCCAATTGGACTTGCAAAATAATGTGCTTGCCATGCCAGGTTGCCTAGCAAATTGTCTATGCTACTTCAGTCGCGCCTCTTTTTCTTTCTCTTAGCACATGTTGCTTCCTCTATAGGGTTGATTATGTTCATCATATCATAGGGGTAAACTGGTCTTCTATTGTTTTCTATAAATAGTTCAATCTGTCTTATTCTTTATAATATCTTTGTATCTTCCATCACTTATTTCCCAATGGTTTCCTCTGATTTTCTTTCATATGATTTTTCATGTAAGAAAATTATTGTGTTTCCCTTCATTTAAGTTTTTAGTTGTCCAGCGGTAATCATCCTCTCTTACCTCTCTTTTGAGCATGCAGCAAGGTCACCGGCTATTGAAGAACAAATTCTACAAAGTGTAGCCCGACTTGGACTTTCGTAGAGAAGCGGTTTCGATGTTGAAATATAGTTGCATTTTTTTTGACTCTCAGGTACTTTTAATTGAACGAACTCTTCTTTTGCGTGTTACTCAGGTGTTTTTTTTTGTACTGCCACTATTCAGGTTTAGGATTGACTAGATGCTTCGGGTGGTGATGTCGTGAAGGAGTACATGAATGCATGTGTGAAGAAAAAATGTCTACAAAGTTTCTTGGAGGCTATGTGCACTCATCAAGAGTTCGTTTATGATCGTAGGTGGTACGCTAAGCAATTATTTGCATACACTTTAGTATGTAAGATCTGAATATCCGCCGACTCTCTATTGTGTCTATTTGGAAGGTTGTGCTTCATGTCTCTGCCGAGCTGAAGAAACAATTTTCCATCTTTATGAAGGTTTCAAAGTGTCTTGACCGAGCCCATGGTCGATATCCAATGTACCGAGATATAGTTTGTGGTTGTTCCCGGGGTGCCTAATTGATTTCCTTTTATCGACATGTTCGTGGACCATCTTGTCGTTATGTCTGTTTTTATCATTAGTCGTTGCCTTGTCTGGTTTTTTCATTTATTCCTTCAATCTTGTTAAGTATATATACGTACCATATTTGTTTGAAGCGTGAAGCGAGGGCCAAGCCAAACTCCCCATGCATTGGGCATAAGCACTCTTAATGCGCCATAAGTGAACAAGTCTATGATATATATATGTGCCTTCAGATTTGTACAGTAGATTTTAATACATGCTGACTTGTCTCCCATTTCTAACCCGCTGTTACCGTATTCCTTCCACTGTAATTGATGATGAATGTAATTCAACTATGATAGAACAATGACTGGTGATAATAAATGATTATAAATAGTTGATGATTGAGATTGATACAGAGGAGAAAGGAAAATGATAATCTTCATAATTATCTTCACGTGATTCAACTAATCTTCATATTTTATATATGGAAACATGAAGAAGATTATATTTTGATCAATCTAATTGGACGTGATTGATGTAGTTTCGATGTTAAAAATTCTTAGTGTTATTATAATAATATTGTATATTATATTTTCTTTATAAAAAAATAGTTAATTATCTTAATATCTCCACGCACGACTATTCTATATATGGAAACATGATGAAGATCATATTTTGTCCAATATAATCAATGTAATTGAGGCAATTGGTGCTATTAAAATATGAAAACATAATAAAGAGTATATGATCGTCAATCTAATTTGACGTAATTGACGCTATGATTGTGGTTTTAATGTTTAATTACTTAATAATAGCTTAACAGTATTATAGGTAAATATGGAAAAAAAGATCATGTTCATTTGCTTCATACTTATATTTAGTAATCTCACGAAAATGAAATACAAATTCAGGTCTCTCATCAAATCCACTGAAATCTAAGTTGTTTAATGTGAAATTTCATCTTCTCTTACCAAAAGACTAAAACCGATATCATGTACCAAATACCTCCACATTAATGTTCAGAATCAAAATGATCATAGCCAATACTTTCTCATCAATCTTAAGAACCATATGAACAGGTTAGCAAGCCCACTACTCAAAATTCATCAAACCCGCTACTCAAAATTCATCAATGGTGTTGTAAAAACTGAATTTTTACTTAAAGATGTCGCTTAGGACGCATTATATGGCACCTAGAATTTCCCCGGTGCGCCAAAAGCGCCCAAGGTGCTCGGCTAAGGCGCCAACGCTTTTACCCGGGGAACTAGGGTGATGCGAGTCGCTTACTTTGCGATTCGTGCGTTTTGGAAGCCTATGCAACACCTCTGGCGCATTTCACAACATATGCAGGGAGTATCTTACTTACGCATATATCCTGACTTGGAAGCCACAATTTATTTGAGGGTGTTGATGGCATTGAAAATGCCACAATTTCATGATTTCATTCATATATGTAATCATATATTTTTGGCTGATAAAACCTGCACTGATAATTCTTGTCAATAAACTATAAAGAAGTTTAGATTTACATCGGTGTTGATGAGTTTTTTAAGATGTGAAAAGACGAGGGTACCGAATACACCACTGTAATCTTTTATTTTAGTCCACCTATAAGTCAAACCTTGAACAGGCTGTAATCAAGAACTCAAGAACAAGATCTCTTTCGTCACTGATTGATTCACACAAGGGAGTCAATACAAGATTCTGAAAGGCTATGTCAACAACCAGATACATACTTTAATTATAAATGAAAAGTCAAATATAATGCGGAAATAAAGTAAAGTACACACAAGAATTTTGTTAACGAGGAAACTACAAACTCGTAGAAAAACCCCGTGACCTAGTCCAGTTTGAATACTCTTAAGAAATAAGCCGCCAACACACCTACTCTCAGACTTCGTACTAGCTGGTGCAGACAAGATGACTCTAATATGACTATTAGTCACAAAGATTTCCCTTCTGTATTCCTATGCCTCCAACCAATATCTATAGTTTAGGCACACAAACCGAAAGCGGCTTGCTGACAAATCTAGGTTAATAGATAAAGAGTATGTTCTAATCACACCGATCTTGAGTGGCCTTATAGCAGAAGAGAATGACCATAGAATAAACAAGATCGCAAGGTTTGATAGATGTGATAGAACTGAACACAAGTACAATACAAAGAAGACTAGTAAACATAAACTAGTTTCTCGTAAGAGGCACTTCTAGGCTTCTCGATCCCCAAGAGAAGACTTGCACTAATCCAGACCGAAAGCAAAAGCTTAACGGTAACTGAAAGGAAAAGTGAATAAACACAAGCTTACAATTCTGAAGAAGAGCTTGGTAGAGGGACAAATCTTTCATGAGAGAAACTACTCCTTTTTATATTGACTAAGGCTTTAGCTTTGAAATGAGGCTAAGTTAATTTCATAAATTCATTAAAGCACATTTCGACATTTAGTTCCGAAATACCTCACACAGACTCATAGCATTTAATGAGTTTTATTATTATGGCATTTTACATTAATGAAAAATATATTTCAATAAATGTTTGGCCAAAAGCATTCAAAGCGAATAATACTCAAAATGTATATTTGGATATTTGATTAATTCGAAATATTGTGCTTACCTAATATGCTCCGTGGGAAAGAGCTCATTTTGAAAACGTGTCATATTGTTTCGAAAATCTCCTTAAAATATTATTACCTCCAAATATCGTCATCATCTTTGATAATGTCGACATCACTTCCTAGGCTTTGCTGGACGGGCCAGAACGATCCTAGGTGGAAGTGGGATCTGGTCCAACGTGGTTCAACGTTCTGCATAAACGTATCATCACAGACGTGGACAAGCCTTGTGTGTTAAGCTTAAGTGAACACATATTTTCAATGGACATTTCGAATCATACAAAAAGATATACCAATGAGAGTGGTGTATGATTCTCCGAGCAATAGCAAAATGTTGAATCTCCTGAATTCTCGATTCCAATATAGATGATCACGTTAATGATATCCAAGAATTCAAATCAAAACATCAAATGATTAATCAAATGAATATTTGATTAAGTAGTATATCCATACGAAGATCTAATCACGTACAGTATTGATCAGAAATCATGTATCTACTAACTAGAGCGACAAACCATATTTCCGACTAGACTCAAACCAACTTAGTTGTACATATTGAAGATGAACGAATTCAAACTTCAAACTGAGAATATCAAACTCAATAATTCGTTGAAGCACAAATCAAAATGGTAGAGTTTGAACATCGAAAATACGCATTCTGAGATAACCATTTTTAGGTTTCGAATTCTACATATTGTTTAGCAGAAACCAAAGGTTTCGGATCCTAAAGTTCACATATGACTAGAACCAAATTTAGGTTCCCAAATCAAGATTCCATATAGCGAAACCAAAGTAAGGTTTCGAACTTTAGATTTTGTTTTAACAAAACCTTGGTTAAGGTTTCGAAACAAGAAACACATATTAATCTCGTCACAAATGTTTGGTGTCGAACTTGAGAGTCCGGTCAAGAGACGTTTCAGCATCACACTTTTTTGTCCTTGATGCACAGGTTTATTTCCCGGTTCACATAAACCTTTAGGAAACCCCAGGGTCTTTTCGACCTTTTAGAACTCACATGGTCAAGACACATTGGCCTCGAGTCTCAAGTCACTGTTAGCCAGTAAACATCATTTCGAACTCAAGTTCTCTCATTGGTCACAACATTTAAGTTTCGGACCGAATAGCTTATGGATACAAAAACCAGATTATGGTTTCGAAATCAAAGTTAAGTTTTACCAAAACCTACGTTGAGGTTTCGAACTCTGAAAGTCCATAAGATGAGATAATCAAAATCTAAAAGTATGATATGGCATTCTAGATGTTCATATGTAGAGAATCAAATGATCCAGAAGTAATCAGATCCAAACCATGACGTAGTATTCGAACTCAGAACAGCGCGCAGTATATCGAGTCTACACAACATAAGTGTGAGTCACGATCTCAACTACAATTAGCACATACAAGTACGTACCAATCAATCCGACAGGGTCAAACAAGGTAAGTTGGGACACAATATTGTGATGGATTAAATCTCGTAATACTACCGAGACAACATCACAACTGTTATATCCAACTCACAGGTTTTAGGAAAACCTTATATTACTTAGAGACGGAGAAGAAACGAAAGCTTTAAGCAATATGGAACGTCATAACTACAACAACAATATCGCAAGCGATAAAGTGGAGTTATATCTTAAGACACACTGATCACAGGTAATCAATTCATATATCAAGCATTAAGTTATGTTTTTGTCATTTCTAGCACAAGTGTAAAAGATAAATAAATCGTGTTATTTAGATTCACCAACCTCTTGAATGTGAATCCGGATGTCTTCGTTTGATCTTCAGTCTTCTTGAACTACTAAATAGTGATTCTAAATCCTACCAAAATCTTCCACAACCTAAAGCTAACTTAATGATGACCTTACCTAATGTGTGAAAAATGAGGGGTACCGAAATACAACCAACTTTTCGTTTGGGCTCGTGAGTCTTATGGTTTGAGTTTGGACGATCTCAAAAATCAATATCGAAACTCTAATAACTGGAGTTGTGATCTTGGGGATCAACTCAACAAAGTTGGGACTTTGGAGTAAACTCTACAGTTATTGAATAACGTACTACTTGGTGCTTTAATTATATAATCAGAGATATAATGCGGAAAGTAAAAGCACACAAGACACCAGAGATTTTTTTAACGAGGAAACTGCCTTGCAGAAAAACCTCGGGACCTCGTCCAGATTGAACACCGCCCAGTACAAACTGACTACAAATGCTAGCCTACTATAAGACTTCGGTCTGGGATGTAGCAGAGACCAACTCCAGCCCTCCAAGCGAATTGGCTACTGTCGCACTCCTTACGTCTCTAGATCCCCCACAGATCGTCACGCACTTGATTCCCCCAGCTAACGTCCTTTACAGGCCTAGGAGTTGCTTTGACCGATCTCAAAGGCTTGTGTCAGCAATACTGGCTTTGCAACCTAATTGTTGACGTATGGTCTAACTGTCCTCTATCAGTTTACCACACACAAGTTGACTTTCTTCGGATGATTAAATCCAGGTCATACAGGAATCTACTTCACAAATCAGGGCTGACAAGCAAACCGAGTAAGATATGCCCAATTTGTCTCTACCTCAGTTATACACGAAGAATCACTTAAGAAACTTGTATAACTGGAGCTAACTAGGTCTCAACACCGAGTGCAGCCGTGTGTTGCTACCTTTCAACCTTGTGTGTAACGTATCAGTTCTTGAATAGACGTATAGCAGAAGAGACGGACTATGGAATAGACAAGAACGTGATCAGGTTACCAAGGTTACAGGTTAATCCGATTTCAACCAAATATGGTCTCAATCTCCTACCTGTGCTTCCCAACTCTCAAGAGAAGTCTTTTATAGTCGTAGGGAGTTCCCAGAGGAGCTGCAACCTATAGAGGATGACTATACCACAACAAGCGTTCACCGAAGTGAAAAGAGTTTACGCTACCTTCCCTAAGGACCTTCACGTATGCTTGATGCTTGCGGTATTTGTCCGTAGACACCTCTATTTATAGCATTCAATAAGATAGTTTGCTTTGGAATAAAGTAATCAATTACTTGTCCCACAAGTTAAGGAAACCCTAAACTTGATAACCAAGTAATAGAGATTAATCTCAATTGGAATTCTTTTTATCATTTATCTGCCAAGTGTTTTGTTAGCTCAAAAACACTTCAAGATAGAATCCAACAGACCAGAGATAATCTTATCGTATTGACTCATTGAGGATCGTTAGATGGAACACATAAGATATTATGTGATAAAGTCCATCTAAGAGATAAAGGAGTTTAGAGTTTGACCCAAGTGAATTCTGAAAGAATATCCACTAAATCCGACACCGTCAAAGTAACCGACATTGGGTTCGCGTCCTAGTCCGCGAAATGTTCAGTCACTTTGGAACTCAGAAGAAATCCGAGTTTCTGGTTTGCGAACCTGTTCATGAACCGTGCGCCTGTCAGATTTCGTCAAATCTGGATTCCGCAGGAAGTTTTGGGCTTACCATGACTTAGACGTGTATACGTCCTCAGCTGTAATCCATGGACTCTTTGCTCAAGAGTACTCCTTTAGATTCATCCATATCCAACTAACGATTTGCAAGCAAACCATTGTAATGGACACATGGCACCGAATCTATCTCATTCATTCTTGTACTCACAGTATTTGTGGGAACAAACACTGGCATGACACAAGGCCACGTTAGACAAGAATACGATCTCAATCGTTATTTTCACTACTAAAGTAGTCGACTATATTTCGAAAGAAAAGGTCATAACTCCTACTAACCTTTTGTCGATGAAGAATAATTGATGTCTTCTTTGTCTTCACAGTCTTCGTCTTCAAGGTCTCTACTACTTTGTCTATATCCAAATTCCGAAATCTAAACTCTAGTAGGCTAAATCAAGAATTGAGTTTTGACACCTAAAACTGACAACTAGCTTAACATACCAACGCTAGTGGGTTTGACCGGACAATGTCCTAACAATCTCCCCCTTTGTCAATTTGAGTGACAAAACTAATTTACATATGGATTCAAATAATATACAATGAAGTACTAACCAAATGTATCTCTTGATTTCTTGAATTTTTCAACTTCTCCCTTGAGTCTTGATGTATTCATTAAACTCTTGTTGATGAATCCGTAGTCAGCAGCTACAACATATCCAGCTCAAACAACCATAAAGGTACGCTTAAGCTTACGTGGGTTAGTATGCTCATCCCACATGTTGTTTGTGCGTAAGAGTAAGAATCTGAGCAAACTTTAAAGTTGGTATGTCAAGCTAGTTGTCAGTTTTAGGTGTCAAAAGTCAATTCTTGATTTAGCCTACTAGAGTTTAGATTTCAGAAATGGGATATAGACAAAGTAGTAGAGACCTTGAAGACGAAGAATGTGAAGACAAAGAAGACATCAATTATTCTTCATCGATAAAAGGTTAGTAGGAGTTATGACTTTATGGATTTTCTTTCTACTTCATGTATTCTTTCGAAATAGTCGTCTACTTTAGTAGTAATAATAGTGATTGAGATCGTATTCTTGCGTAACATGGCCTTGTGTCATGACCAGTGTTTGATCCCACAAATACTGTGAGTCAAGAATGTATGAGACGGATTCGGTGCCATATGTCCATTACAATGGTTTGCTTGCAAACTGTTAATTGGATATGGATGAATCTAAAGGAATGCTCTTGAGCAAAGAGTCCATGGATCACAGCTGAGGACGTTCTCACGTCTAAGTTCTGGCTCAGCCCAGTACTTCCAGCGGAATCCAGATTTGACGAAATCTGACAGGCGCACGGTTCACGAACCGGTTTGCGTACCAGACACTCGGAAATTCTCTGAGTTCGAGATGGCTATTTTGTTCACGTACCAGTACGTGAACCTGACGGTAGCTGTCTTACTGGTGTCGGATTTAGTGAATATTCTCCTTGAATTTCACCCTGAGTCAAATTCCAAAACTCCTTTATCTCTTAGATGGACTTGTGTAAAACATAAAGACCTTTTGTGTTCCATCTAAAGATCCTCAATGAGTCAATAAGATAAGATTATCTCTGGTCTGTTGGATTCTATCTTGAAGTGTTTTAGAGCTAACAAAACACTTGGCAGATAATTCTAAAAAGAATTCCAATTGAGATTAATCTCTTATTACTTGGTTATCAAGTTTAATGTTTCCCTAACTTGTGGGACAAGTAATTGATTGATTTATTCCTAAGCAACCTATCTTATTGAGTGCTATAAATAGAGGTGTCTACGGACAGATACCGCAAGCATCAAGCATACGTGAAGGTCCTTAGGGAAGATAACGTAAACTCTTTTCACTTCGGTGAATGCTTGTTGTGGTATAGTCATCCTCTATAGGTTGCAGCTCCTTTGGGAACTCCCTACGACTATAAAGACTTCCTTAGAGAGTTGGGAAGCACAGGTAGGAGATTGAAACCATCTTTGGTTGAAATCGGATTAACCTGTAACCTTGGTAACCTGATCACGTTCTTGTCTATTCTAAAGTCCGTCTCTTCTGATATACGGCTATTCAAGAACTGATACGTTACTCAACAAGGTTGGAAAGGTAGCAACGCACGGCTGCACTCGGTGTTGTAAGACCTAGTTAGCTCTGGTTATACAAGTTCCTTAAGTGGTTCTTCGTGTATAACTGAGGTAGATTCGGATTGGGCATTGCTTACTTGGTTTGCTTGTCAGCCCCGATTCAAGAAGTAGATTTCCGTATGACCTGCATTTAACAATCCGAAGGAAGTCATCTTGTGTATGGTAAACTGAAGAGGACAGTTACACCATACGTCAACAGTTTGGTTTAAACGCCAGTATTGCTGACACAAGCCTTTGACATCGGTCAAAGAAACTCCTAGGCCTGTAATGGACGTCAGCTAGGGGAATCAAGTGCGTGACGATCAGTGGGGATCCAGAGACGTAAGGAAGGCGACAGTAGCCAATTCGCTTGGAGGGCTTGAGTTCGTCTCTGCTACATCCCAGATAGTCTTATAGTAGGCTAGTGTTTGTAGTCAGTTTGTATTGGGCGGTGTTCAAACTGGACGAGGTCCCGAGGTTTTTCTGCAAGGAAGTTTCCTCGTTAAAAAAACGTTTGGTGTCTTGTGTGCTTTTACTTTCCGCATTATAACTCTGATTTATAATTAAAGCACCAAGTAGTACGCTATTGCCTAACTGTCGAGATTACTCCAGTTAGAGGTTTGGATATTGATTTTTGAGATCGTCCAGACTTTAACCATAAGACTCACGAGCCAAAATGAAAAGTTGGTAGTATTTCGGTACCCCTCCTTTTTCAGGTGTATCAAAACTTTTAAAGTGATTCTACTCATTCTTGATACGAAGCTTCTTCTCAGCTTTAATTACTCCCCCTTACTTGATGCTTTGTGAAAAGCACAACAAGTAAGCACATGATGTTCTCCCCCTATGGTTATGCACCTTAATGCACCACAAAAACAAGAACCATATGTATTCTCCCCCTATTTGTCACAAAAATATGACAAAGTAGTTCGAGACTAGGGTTTCATACACCTATGATAACAGGTGAAGCTAAGTACTCGCATATCAAGTGTAAAGATGGTATTCTGAACAAAAAGATTCCTGAGTTCTCACCTTATGGATAAATATATATACACTTTCTCTCAATATTCCACATCCACGCTCCCCAAAAAGATTTGTTATTAAGCGCAAGTTCAAGATAAGAACTCTCCCCCGTGTGGTGTCATTCATTAAAGAACAACTGACAAAGACGAACATGGACAAAAACAATTGAATGTTATCCAATTTTACTTTGTTAATAATCTCTTTTCCTTAGCCAATTTTTCTTGGACAAAGAGTTTATGATTTCGAGTTTGGACAACTTCTAGAAATCATACAACCAAAATTTTCTTAATCGTGCGAAAAAGCATAACTTTTGTAAATAGACACAGCTTTACGTCACTACCGAAGCAATGGAAAAAGCTATGTTTTGCAATAAGATTGAGGTAGACAAATCAAGTATTGCAAACATCATTAATAACATCTAAAAAGAACTTTTATTAATGAAATAAAGTAGTACATGCTTGAAAAACTCTAAAAAGCATGAAAAGGCAAACTACTTAATCATATGAAGACACGAATAAAGTTGTATGACCTCAACTTTTGCCTTCAACATCTCGAGATATGACCTCATCAAAGAAGTCATCTATGATGTGCCTATTTCTAGCTTCCTCTTCAGAAAGACCAGTTAGAGCACGTAACAATGATGTATAATGAGTATAGCTTTTCCTGAAGCGTTGGGCTTTGTCTTCATGGAATAAAGCTTTCTTCTTTTCGTAATCGATTTTTTACAGAAAGTACTTCCTCAAATGTGTGTATCCATCAATTGTTTTTCTCGAGTTAATAGCTTGAGTCTCTGGATCAGGATACTTGTGGAGATAATCCAAAGTTTCTGCAGGAGTCCTCTTTCTCTTGCCTGAAATCCCTTCACAGAGCTCAACTTTCACAGCTTCACTTTTACGACTCCTCGTAACACTTGAAGGATAAGCCATCTTGTTTATGACTTACTGGATGTCTGAACGATATATATATATATCTTTCAAGAGGAGTGAGTTTTAGTTGATCTGAAAGACTTAAGGGAATCTTCCAGATTTTTGCAACAGAACCGGTTCGTGAACCGCTTCGCAAACCAAAACTCTCTGAAGTCTGTCAGACAAAGTTTATCAGTCAGAAACAAAATTTGCATGGAATAATCTCAACTTTGAAAATATGTTTTATAGTATTTCTACTAGCGACTTGAACAACCACCATACCAGGAATGAATTCCTGATATCAACTGCATGCCTCACACATACAAGTCTTAGTGTGAGGATGCATCCCCTAACTGCGGTTAAGCAGTTGGAGTGTGAATACTAGACTCACACGGGGTGTTGATTGTAGAGTGGTTGCTAGAGACTGATTCGGGTTGAGAGTTTTTCTTACCCTTGTCATTTCCTCTTGAACTTTCTACGTTTTTTCAACGCTCCCTTGAATTGCTTCAGGGCTTGGTTCATTCTATCCATATCGGCTTGAAGCTTGTATACAGCTTTCCTATTTCCCTTAAGGAGCCGACACCTTCCCTGGACATGTCCAGATTTGCCACAGTACTGGCATTTCTTGGAAGGATTTTTATCCTGAGGTTTAGCTTTCTCAGGTACACCTTTATGTTTTTCATTAGATGGAGGACTGGATCCACCCATTATGAAAGTAATGTTCTTGGTGTATGTGTTACTATTGAACCCTAATCCATTGGTGTTCCCAAAAGCTTTTTGACCAAATAACATTGCTGCTACTTTATCTGAGCTACCAGATAGCCTTTGGAGATCATTCTTTAGGGTATCAATTTCTTTATCCTTTAGGGATAAAATTGAGGAGAGATCATCACTTAATTTCTTAAGTTCTTGATCTTTCAGGAGAAGGATTTTCTCTACCTTTTCAAGATCAGATTGTAGCTGATATTTTTCTTGAACAAGGTTCTCGCTCTTGTCGATCAACTGATGAATTAAAATGTTTTTCAAATCATCATGTTTAGATCGTTCATCTGAAGTCCCTGCCATTAAAGCAGTTTCTCCATGATCTAATTCGAATTCATGCTGGTCAGGCATATCATCGAATCGAGCGGAGAGAGCATCATCCCTTTTGAAGTATTCCTTACTAGGGCAAACGTCTTTTATGTGTCCAAAGCCTCGACACTTGAAACATTGCACTTCAGCTAAATCATCCTCATCCCTGTCAGGATTAGGTTTCAAAGCTGGTAAGGGTCTTCTACCCCTGAATTGCCTGTCTCTTCTAGATCTGAGAAGATCTTTCAGCTGCTGTGTAATCAGAGACAGTTCAGTGTCCACTTCTTCATCGTCAAGGTCTTCGCACTCATCAGCCCAAGACGATTTCTGTGGTGAGGAGGTGCACGGAGTGCTCACAGCCTCAAAAGCGATAGATTTGGGGTTATCTTTTCGCTCATGATCGAAGATCTTTAGCTTAGCTACAAGGTCACTTCTTGTTATATCTAAGCCATGCATCTCCTGGATGGCATGTTTCTTGGATTCGTACCTTGAGGGTAATGACCTCATAATTTTACTCACAATGTCCCTTTCCGGAATAGCTTTACCATAGGTGTGACAGGCATTTACTATCTCAGACAATTTGTGATTAAATTCCTCAAAGGTATCATCCTCAAGCATTCGAAGGTTTTCCCAGTCAGACATGAGGTTTTGAAGTCTAGCTTCTTTCTCTGCTGTATTTCCTTCGAATACGTTCCTTAATCTTTTCCAAGCCTCGTGAGAGGTTTCACATGTAGCTATGTGATGGAAGAGATCAGGTGTAACTGCATGAATGATAGCATTAAGCCCATCATAGTTTTGCTTAGCGGCGAGTGTTTCCACATCTGTATAAACCGCTATGTCTTTGGGAACAGTTTTACCGTCAACTTCAACAGTTGGTAGTATATATTCCTTCACGACATAAACCCAAGTTTTGAAGTCTCGGGCTTGCAAAAACGAAGTCATTGCAGTCTTCCACCATAGGTAATTTGTGCCATCGAACTTTGGTGGTACGTTACAAGATCTTACGCTTTGATCCATGACTCACAAACCTAGATAAACACAGACAGTTACGTCTTTAATGTGTTCACCCGCTCTGATACCAATTGAAAAAGGAGGGGTACCGAAATACAACCAACTTTTCGTTTGGGCTCGTGAGTCTTATGGTTTGAGTTTGGACGATCTCAAAAATCAATATCGAAACTCTAATAACTGGAGTTGTGATCTTGGGGATCAACTCAACAAAGTTGGGACTTTGGAGTAAACTCTACAGTTATTGAATAACGTACTACTTGGTGCTTTAATTATATAATCAGAGATATAATGCGGAAAGTAAAAGCACACAAGACACCAGAGATTTTTTTAACGAGGAAACTGCCTTGCAGAAAAACCTCGGGACCTCGTCTAGATTGAACACCACCCAGTACAAACTGACTACAAATGCTAGCCTACTATAAGACTTCGGTCTGGGATGTAGCAGAGACCAACTCCAGCCCTCCAAGCGAATTGGCTACTGTCGCACTCCTTACGTCTCTAGATCCCCCACAGATCGTCACGCACTTGATTCCCCCAGCTGACGTCATTTACAGGCCTAGTAATTGCTTTGACCGATGTCAAAGGCTTGTGTCAGCAATACAAGCTTTGTAACCTAATTGTTGACGTATGGTCTAACTGTCCTCTATCAGTTTACCACACACAAGTTGACTTCCTTCGGATGATTAAATCCAGGTCATACAGAAATCTACTTCACAAATCAGGGCTGACAAGCAAACCGAGTAAGCTATGCCCAATTTGTCTCTACCTCAGTTATACACGAAGAATCACTTAAGAAACTTGTATAACTGGAGTGCAGCCGTGCGTTGCTACCTTTCAACCTTGTGTGTAACGTATCAGTTCTTGAATAGTCGTATAGCAGAAGAGACGGACTATGGAATAGACAAGAACGTGTTCAGGTTACCAAGGTTACAGGTTAATCCGATTTCAACCAAATATGGTCTCAATCTCCTACCTGTGCTTCCCAACTCTCAAGAGAAGTCTTTTATAGTCGTAGGGAGTTCCCAGAGGAGCTGCAACCTATAGAGGATGACTATACCACAACAAGCATTTACCGAAGTGAAAAGAGTTTACGTTACCTTCCCTAAGGACCTTCACGTATGCTTGATGCTATCGGTATTTGTCCGTAGACACCTCTATTTATAGCATTCAATAAGATAGGTTGCTTTGGAATAAAACAATCAATTACTTGTCCCACAAGTTAAGGAAACCCTAAATTTGATAACCAAGTAATAGAGATTAATCTCAATTGGAATTTTTTTTATCATTTATCTGCCAAGTGTTTTGTTAGCTCAAAAACACTTCAAGATAGAATCCAACATACTAGAGATAATCTTATCTTATTGACTCATTGTAACTGTGTAAAATCCCATGGGTTAGACCTTACACAGTACACCCAAATATCATACACAAACACACACACACAATCATACCAAAGCATACATCTAGCATACAGCATCAGATAGGAAGAGAATAAGGTTAGAGATACTTGACAAGCTGATTTACTTGGTTCGCCCTAAGATAGGACTACATCCAAGGATTCCACTATTATAAACATGATTACAACTCTTAATTACCTTGCTAATCTTCTAAATGTTTCTCACAATAAGAACCCTAATTTCAGCCTTGGGCTATAAAGAGCAAGCAGAATACTTTTCCTCTCTCTAGACCAATCCGAAATGTGTCCCACCCCTTTCTCAGAGGTGTCCCTCGCTATTTATAGGGGATTACAATAGTGCTATACAGCTAATACAGACAGATTACATTCTGACATTGATTTGTCTTCATTCGCTGATAAAGTATCTCGCCGAGGCATAACTACTTCCAGCGGGTGGTTCTTCATAAGGATAAGGATGGCTGACGAGGCTTCCACCGAGTCAACAAGTCAACCCTGACAATCTATCCGTTCTGACGGGTAATGAATGCTCAACTACTTCTCACCAATATTTCACCTTCCCACGCTATACTGATCTTACTTCGCTGACGACATTTCATCTCGCCGCTAGGTACTGGTGCCATATGCTTCGCCCACAGCTCTTATTGCTGATTCCATACTTCTCATGAGGGCCCTTTTGATACATCTTAGCCCTTAGGATGCTATTATCATGCGAAGGCATTTTCTACCCTTACACTCATTGAGGATCGTTAGATGAAACACAAAAGATATTATGTGATATACAAGTCCATCTAAGAGATAAAGGAGTTTAGAGTTTGACCCAAGTGAAATTCTGAAAGAATATCCACTACATCCGACACCAGGAAAGTAACCGACATTGGGTTCGCGTCCTAGTTCGCGAAATGTTCAGTCACTTTGGAACTCAGAAGAAATCTGAGTTTCTGGTTTGCGAACCGGTTCGTGAACCGTTCGCCTGTCAGATTTCGTCAAATCTGGAATCCACTGGAAGTTCTGGGCTTACCAGGACTTAGACGTGTATACGTCCTCAGCTGTAATCCATGGACTCTTTGCTCAAGAGTACTCCTTTAGATTCATCCATATCCAACTAACAATTTGCAAGCAAACCATTGTAATGGACACATGGCACCAAATCTATCTCATTCATTCTTGTACTCACAGTATTTGTGGGAACAAACACTGGTCATGACACAAGGCCATGTTAGACAAGAATACGATCTCAATCGCTATTATCACTACTAAAGTAG
>JAJJMA010242887.1:0-21378 GCA_023529015.1 Papaver nudicaule
TAAATCAGATGATCCTAATCCTCGGTTTGTTCATGGTGCCCGGAGAAACATAATGTATCATTCTACGTGATACATCATTCACTCGAACTCGGTTAGTAAAAGTAGAATCTTGAGGAGTAGTGTCTCCTGCTAGAATCACTTTATAACAGCTATTTACATCAAAAGACTTCGTCATCATCTTCGATCAATAAGAAAGTTGTTATAAAGGAGCAAACCAGAAATGGTTATTCAGTACAGAATAGAAGATAGCCTAGTACAGAGGAGCTATGAGAGACCACTAACTCTTATCTTATGAGGAAGGTGCAAATCATACCAACCAGACAGAACTTCCCTGTGAAATCTGTATGCAACTGGCTAATTTCAAGTGAAACACGAAATCAAAAGCTGTTCCACATAGGAGAAGAATTGTTGCCAATGTTCAGCTGAAGAACCAAGTGTCAATTACATTTTCCTGCACTGTAACTATACTTCCCAAGTCTGGAATTACTTTGTGAATGGATTTAGCCATAACTTTGTGAATGGATTTAGCCCGAGATGGATGTCGGCTGAATTTATTAATCAGGAACTGTTAGCCTGGAAGTTTAGAAGAGCAAGCGGGTTAGGAAGGAAACTGTAGACTCTATATTCTCAAGCGCAGTATGCTAGGTAGTCTGGGGCGAAAGGAATTAAAGGATGTGGCCCATAAGATGAACCAGAGTTTGGGCCCTCTCATAAAATTGGTGAGCCTCTCAAAACCGGATTACCAAAATACCCTAACATGAAAGGACTGAGTTACCCACAAATAATAGATTTCACTAAAGTGCCCCCCATATAATTATAACTTAAATCTAAAACTAACAAACCTTAAATTATTTTCATTTTCACGTCTTCTTCTTCTCAAGCCGAACTTCCTCCCTCTCCCGCCCTTTTTTTTTTTTTTTTTTTTTTGGTTTCATCGGTGATTTCCAAATTTTTCATCGTCGATTAACCTAATGATAAAAGGTTTAATAATACTAATAGAGATCTAGTCGATGATCCACATGTTGCGATTGTGGCTGCACAATCTTCTACAATAGGGAAGAAACGGTTAGAGAAGTTGGAGGTGAAATTGAAGTAACCAACAACCAAGAACAACAACAAAAGGATCCAATGAGACTTGGAAGGTATTTCAAGCAAACCCATAATGCTTATTTTTGTGTTTGACTTCATAGAAATGGTTAGAATCAAAAAAATCTAGGTTTTTTTTTCCTGTACACACAACGGATTTCGGTCCATAAAAAGTTGAATTGTTTTGGGCCGAAATTAGTTGTTCTTCTCCGAATTGAATCGAGGAAGAACAACTCAGCTCAATTTTTGTCAATATTTTTGAGCCTACCTATAACTTAGCCAACCATTTGCGCGTAGAGTTGGTTATGCTCAATTAGTTTTTACATCGAATGAGCCGAACCTATAACTTAACCAACCATTTGTGCAAAGACTTGGTTCGGCTCAATTATTTTTTCCGTCAAATGAGTCGAACCTATCTCTGTCTAACGTACTTTGAATTTATTTTTGTTAGAGCACACTCGGTCAACCCCACCAAGCGTTGGTATGTCAAGCTTAGTTGTCATAATTTAGTGTTCAAAACTCGTTCACTTGAACATGCTTACTAGTAGTCTTAATTAGGTTAGACTTTAAGTTGGAAGATGGCTGGTTTATCTAGAAGATTAACTGAAGAACTGAAGACGAATGAAGAGCAAACGCACACATCCTCCTTCAGCAAAAAGGTTAGTCCTTTACACAACACGGTAGTCTTATGATCTGTGATTAAAGATTATATAATTTATATGCTTGTATGATTATTAGTAATTTCGACAGTATCTATGAACTCACTCTTCTTGAGTTTCATGACCAAATACAATGGCGTCTTCTTCTCTGTACTTCATTGTGTTTCTACGAACCATATAAAGTTCTTAGGAACTTTGTATTCATGGATAATTGATAAAGGTGAACGTTGTTTATATATTCGTATATAAATGGCTTGCTCACTCATGGTGAATGGCTTATGAAGTTTATCTTCATTTTCATGAATATCATCGCTTTATAGTGATAATAAGGTTTTTCAATATGCTTGTAAATTTTGTCACGAAGCATAGAAAGCTATTTCTAGTTTCAAATATTTTATGGACTAGAAATTGATGTGGAATCAATCACCACAGTTAGGAATTGATTGCTAAATGCTTGGTATCGATTTTCTTGGATATGAATCGATTTCTCTATTGAGAGATAGATTTCCATTTGTTAGGAATCGATCACCACATCGTAGACATCGATCTCCATAGATAGGAATCAATTTCTCTTTTGAGAGAGAGATTTCTATGCTAGGAATAGACTACCATTGTCTAGGAAAGATCTCCCCGACTTCAATCGATTTCTCCTTGTGAGAGACATATTACTCAAGTTAGGTATCGATTTCCTTTTCTGCAACCGATCTCCTAAGGGTGGTAATCGATTTCCCTTACCAGGAATCGATTTCCTCATTCAAGATATAGATTACCAATGCATGGAATCGATTTCCCTACTTGAGAAATCGATCTCCCATGTATGGAATCGATCTCTTTCCCCATAATTCATTTATTGCACTTATAAATGAATTGTGAAACAACTATTCTATAAATCATACTTCGTGCTTCAACGATAAACCGTATAAGTATGATTTCGGTTCACATTGGTTATGGACATGAACATTCATGTTAAATTTCATTTCTGACACACGAGGCAAAGTATATTCGACATTGCAACAATGTTTTGTTGCTTAGCAAACCGAATATGGTCCATCCTTGCACCTAGATGATTCTATTCTTATCTTCGAGGAATCTAGGTCAAGTTAACGACAACATTTCAAAGTTGTGTTATCATCATGTTAACTTTGGAAGAAGTATTTAAGCAATGATATTTTCATGTCATTATAACATTTCGGGATTTCCCAGGAACTGAATGCTAATTGGAATTGGTTCCACGGAATATTCCAATTAGGACTCAAGTAAATAAATGCGCATTAAATGAGAAATGTCGTAATTTCTTCATTTTTGCATTTTGAGTCAAACGAATTAAATACATAATTAAATGCAGCATTTAATGTTTCGGAATAATCCTTTGAAAAAAATGCCTTGGTCGAAACACTATAAATAGAAGGTCATTTCCCTCCTTTAAGCTTTGTCCTCTAACATTTCACTTGTTAAAAAGGCAACTTTGTAGTACTTCGAGTTTAGATCTCAATCTAATTTGATTCCCAATCTGGTTTATCCTAACTCTGGTGTTAGGTATATTGAATATAGGCATCCATGGTGTAGTTTGGGTATTGATATTTTCCCGTTAATGATCAAGATTCTCTACCAGATATAATATCTTGTTTATGGGAATATGGTATATTTGTAACTAATGATGATGATAACTTAAAGACTTCTTTTAGTCCAAAGGTTCCTCGATGTAATTATTGTAACCTACTTTTAAATTACCTAGTTTCATGCATCGTACCTATCTAATCTATCATGGTTATGCATATAAAAGATTAAGGGGGAGTTCATAACAAGTGAGTAGTATCGCTTTAAATTTTGGTACACAAACTCGAAAATGATATTATTACTACTCTTGAACCAACAACTCTTCTAGAGCATTATGTTTGTGAACTTAACTCAACACGTTGATTTTTTTTTTAAAGAGATTGTTGTCTATTGATGCAAATTTTTCAACAAGAACTTAAACGACATGAAGACTCTTTGGAGAAATTGAAGAATTCAAGAAATCAAGTTTCATGATGGGATTGAGTAAAATTGGTTTTGTCTAAGCCTTTTGAAGTCTAGACCTTATTGTAGAATCCATACTAACCAAGATTGATAATTAGTCCAAACCAATGCACATAAAGAATCTTTAACCGAGTCGTCCATATCATATTATCAGAATCCCTATCCGTATCAACCTTGTAGGAAATTCATGGTTTATTCGACTCCCAATATTAATTTGTGCATTGAGCGTATTTAAAACCCCAACAAGTATTTGTTCACCTTTGGTAAAAGCTCCTTAATAATTTGATACAAGATTTTGTATCACTTTTTTCAATCTTCTTGCCCAGAATTCTAACAAGAACTAGACATTGCTAATATAACTTATAAGTCTGAATTCCTTTTCTGGGGAATTAGGGGTAGAAAAGAACAATTAATCCTCAACATATAACTCATGTAAAACATGAAGAAGGTAGGATTTGTATCTTCATAGCAACAAAATATAATCACATGATGTGCCCATCTGGCCCTAGGGCTTGTTGCTTTCAACGTCTTTTATGCCTTTATGTGCCTATATTTTTCGAACAAACCCTCCTACATAACACAAGCGTCCTATAATGAGTGAGGTCATCTTATAATTCATGGTGTTAGAGCATATCTCGGTTGAACCCACTGGCGTTACTATCTCAAGTCAGTTGTCAAGTTTAGTTGACGAAAACTCAATCCTTGATTAAGTCTACAATATCAATCCGGACTAGGATATAATAAGTATTGAAACGAAGAACGATAGAAGACTGAAGACCGGAGCTTACACACTTGATATTCATCACCCTCATGTCAAAAGGTAAATGACTCTCTTGGATTCTTGTCATTCTATCTTTATATTTATCGTTACATAATCCTTATTCATTGGAACTAATACCTATGGCGGTAAAAATACATTGTTGTATACCCGAGGAAAATTAATTCCAACATAAATTTTGAGAACGACCATTGACCTTGAAAAGGTCATTATCTTGTAGTGGATGAAGAGACGAATCTAACGAAAATCACTCAATTCCGTTATATGACGAGAAAGTTATGAGTGATTTACTATTTGCTGAAATGCAAACATAAACGCGTTCATGAACGCGAACATGTGCTCGAAAATATGTTCCTGAATTCTCAGAAACATATGAACGCGTTCATGAACGCGAACACCGCACGAAAACGTTGACTAACTCTTTTTTAGTCAAGTTTTTGACGTCTAGTCTCTTGGGCAAGGTCTATACTTGGACCAAAGCAATTAGTGGACTTATTTTCAAGCTCACGAACTTGGTTGAGCCCAAAGTTAACATTGCTTGAATCTTAAGCAATCTAGCTTGGCCATTAACTTATCTAGCACAAAAATATCATCCCTTTGAAAACCATTCTATGTGCTACATAAGGTTGTTATCTGTTTTTCACCAACACGAATGAGATAAAAAAGACTTTGTTTTGGATCACAAAGCACAAGATCTCTATCTTCTTGATAGTTGTAATTCTTGTATCTAGTGTTATCATAATTCCTTGTCTATTCTAAGTTGTTCTCTTCTGCTATAAGAACAATCAAGGATTATCGATGTAAAACCCTTGATTTGATTAATCACAATCTTATATCGTATATCAGCTTAGGTTGGTTGAAATCTAGTTTTGAAAGATTTAATCAACGATAGAAAACTTTAAGGGCTGCACTTGTGTTGTAAGTCCTAAAAGTTTCACAAGTTTTAATCTACACCTCGTGTTAAGATCAAACTTGTGTGGTAGAGATAATTAGGTTGCGTTCGTGAAAACCATAATCTACAAGTTGGGTTTGTGTACGTATAAACCCTAGTTATACAATTAGGTTTTCGAAAGAATGAGTAAACCATAATTGTAAGAGTTTGCTTTAAAAACTTCTTGTAAGTTATTTGAAGCAAATTCGAGATTCCCATCAATCATCAAAAAGAGATCATATTACAACCACACGTCCTGTTACCGGCAACGCTAGTCTTCACGAAGGGAAGTTGAGCAACTCCTAGGCCTGTAAAGGACGTCAGCTAGGGGAATCAAGTGCGTAAGCTTCTGTGGGAGTCAAGAGACGTAGGGGCACAACGGTAGCTGAGTTTCTTGGAGGGTTAATTCAGTATCGATACATTACAGTCCGAAGTCTGAGAGTAGGCCAGCGTTTGTATTCGTTTAATACTGTGTGTTCAAACTGGACTAGGTCCCGGTTTTTTTTTGCCTTTGCGGTTTCCTTGTTAACAAAACTTCTGGTGTCTTGCTTTACTTTACCTTCTGCATTATATTATCTCTTGTCGATATAATTAAAGTATTGCAATTGTTACACATTGATTGAACCTGTGAGTGAATCAATCTCTTTAAGATTAACGAGAACTCGTTATTGTTCAGATTCGGTCCTTGAATAAAGAACTCAACTCAGGTTACTTGAATAAAAAACTCAACTCAGGTTACTTGAATATTGATTCGTGAAATCTGAAAAAGCAGGGGTACCGAAATACAACCAACTTTTCATTTGGGCTCGTGAGACTTATGGTCAGATCTGGACGATCTCAAAAATCAATATCCAGACCTGTTAACCTGAGTTTGGATCTCAAAGGATCAGTCCGACACAAGACAGGGTCTTGGTAAATCCAATGGATGGATTGGGGACAACGACCAGGTTTATTAATAACGTACTTCTTGTGTTTGCTTTAATTATATAATCAGAGTGTAATTGGTAAAATCCCCATAGGGGAGATTTTACCACTACACCCTTGTTAATGAATTACAATATGTCCTAACACTTATTACTCAAGATAAAGCTTCCCTTAATGCATAGAATGATGCTTAGACAGATATATAAAACGGATTAAACAAAACAAGACAAGAACAAGACGCTGATCAAGATTAAAGCAATATCCCTTAAGCACACACGTATTATTTATTCAAGCCTTTTACTAACTCTCACCTTGCAAAAGATAATCACTCTACAAAATTAAGATCTTCACTAATACTTGAGCTCTTGAGAGTAAGAAGGAGTTCTTTCTCTCTCAAAAGATCAACCCTAGAGTTCACTTTTCCAACCCCTTTCTCAGTTGTGATACATGGCCTTTTATAGGCGTTTTACATAATGGACTACAGCTAATACAAACAACTTTGGTTCTGACACTATTTGTCCACATCCGCCGACCTTCAATATCGCCGCTCCTCCTCCAATACTTCAGCGCCTCTCAACTTGGATTGGATAAGAACAATGACCCATATCTCACTGAGTCAACGAGTCAACTCTGACAATCCGACCGTTCTGATCCTCATTAAATGCTCAACCAGATTTCCAGCCTTTGTCGGTGACGTGCCCTCTTCCGCTGAGCATGGTACGCTTTTCGCTCTTCTCCTGATGTACGCTGATACGCCCTTCTTCCGTTGGGCGCCTCTTTTCTCTCTTGACCCAACCGCTGTTGCTATTCTACATTTCTGAGGTTGCCTTTCTTCATGACTTCACTCCTTAAGTGCCCTTGATGTGCAACGACATTTTCTACACTTACATTTTGCCTCTTTCATCTTCAAGATCTTTAGTCGCCGAAGATGAAAATACCCTTTCCGCAGAAAATGCCAGCACATCCTTATCAGCAACTAAATTCTCTCCACGTACAGATGCATGCCGCAAATATAGGGTACACCTTTTGACCTGCAACTTGCTCAGCCGGTCGACGTCTTTCCCCTATAAATACCTCCCCTTCTTCACTTCAACCCTAATTTTTCTTCCAGAAATTTTCTTCTTTCTCTTTCTTCTGCAACATAAACCCTAACTGCCGTCAAACCGCCGCTGCACCGACGTATAACCACCATTTTCAGCCTCTTCTTAGTCTCTCTCTGCTAGATTCACCACCCAAAGCTGCTACCTTGCCTTTTCCACCACTCAAATCTTCTCTATTTCTCTTTTTTCTCTTTTTCCGGTAGTTTTTCACCTCTGCAACTACCCTTTTCCGGCTGCTCTTGAATTTTCCGATCTTCTTTGCTTCTTTAATGGCGTCTGACTCTACTTATGAGCTTATTTCTCCAACTCAAGCACGCCGTCCCCTAAGAAGGGTAAGAAGAAATGTCCCTGGGGTGACTGGGATAAATTTTGTGCGAAACATCGTGTTGATAACAAAACTTTCAAACTTACTCCTCTTGACGGCGTCACTTCTACTCAAGATCCATTGCTTCTTGACCACATCCGCCAAGAAGGCCAGAATGATAATAATCTTGTCATTTCTATCGGTCAGATTAAAGCCGGGTATAAATTTCCTTTGTATGACCCCGCCGATCCCTTTCTTCTTGAGATGCTAATCTATGTCAACAAGCATCCCGCTCAACTTTCCAGTAACTCTATTCGTATCCTGTACGAATGGGTCGCCCGCCGGCATGGAACCACCAACTATCCAAATATTACTAGGAATCCCGCCTTCACTGACCCTCAGTTGTACAATATAAAAAATTTCAAGGAGCAGTATGAAGTAAAGCCTAGCAATAGGGCTGGCGAGCCTTGGGCATACCGCATTGAATCAAAAAGGGGCTATGACGGCGAGAAGAAGTTTCTTAGGGACGTTGACAAAGAAACTTCTACCGCCGCCAATCCTACAGTCCAACATAAATCTGAGAATCACTGGAGCGACCTTCCTTGCAAGGTTGAAGGACCCTGGCTCAAGGGTTGGGAGGGTGAGAAGAAAACCGCTGTTCGAAAAGATTTTCTCCCTAAGCATTCTGCTCTCGTTAAGCATGAGTTCTGGAAGGTCCGCTGGACTGAGGAAGATCAATACCTCATAAAGGATGGTAAATTTGTTGTTGGCGATACCGGTCACTGGGTAAAGAAACCTGAATTTCGGAAAACAGACGCCAAGGGAAGTAAAAGCCAAAAGCGAAAAGGGAAAGGTGGAGACGATGTTCAGGTAACAAACACTTTGATTATGTCTTTAAAATATATGTATATATTTGCCTCTGTTTGTTAGCGGAACTGAAGATGACAACTTTTGCTTTCCTTAGCCACCCCCAAAGAAGAACAAGCAAAGTAAGGAGCAAGAGGTTCTTGCGCAACTTAAAGGTCAACTGAGTATTCTTCCTGGTATGACGTCCACTGAATCTGATAAGGACGCCGACCCTAAAGCTTCTTCTGCTGCTAAAAAAGATGGTGATGCTTCCAAGAACCAGGAGAAATTGCAAAAGCCCAAGAAGAAAACTCTGGCTTCCAAGAAAAAGAATGATTCTGCTACTGAGAATCAACCTGCAAAAGTCATGGATCAAACTCATTCCAGTGAAGAGGTGAAGGAGGTTCATACAACTCATGATATTGTTGCTCTCGAGCCTACCAACACGGAGCAGACTACTGCTGAAATTGTTGTGGAGATTAGTAATCACCCAGAGCGCTCTCCTGTCCGCCGAAGTGGCAAAGATGAACAGTTATCTGCCTCAGTCGCTAATGATGCCGCCGGACTGCTTCTTCAGCTTTTTTCTATAGACAATCTTCCTCAGGATTCCGCCAGTGGTGGTTCTATGGAAAACCAACTTCCGTCGAATAAATTGGCAGATTATTTCTTGAAGTTAGTCGCTCAAGATGAAGGGGGCTCCAATACCCTTTACCTGGAATCTATGAGCAAACTAAGTACGCCTGGGTTAGCACTGAAACCTGTTGAGCTTACTACCGCTGTTTCCCATCTTTCCCTTCATGAACAGCTCTGCAGTGCCGTCTTGGTAAGTCATTGCCTCAGCCATATATTTTGTTACATTCGCCGATATTTTGTCTCTGAATGTGCTAACCTTTGTTATTATTTAGGACTTCCAACGCAATCTTGGCAGTATTGCGTTGAATGCTCAACTAAAGCAGGAAGTTGACAATCTTCGTCAAGCAAGGGCCACATTGGAGCAGCAACTGTCCCAAGAGAAGAAAGAATCCGACCGAATGCGCCTGTACTATCATAAGGAGTTAAGAGAACATAAAGAACTCCAAGGTTAGCTTTTTTCTCTAATTTTCCATAATAGTATTTTATTCCGCTGTTCCCTTTTTCCCAATTTCTAGTCCTTGTCTATTATAAGGTCGCCAACAACATCATGATGATCGATTACGACTGGTCGAGGTTGAAATTGACAAGCTGACTAGTGCTAATACTAAGCAGCGTAATCTATTACTCGATTTCGACCAAGATGTTAAGTGGTACCGCCGAGAAGCACGCCATGCCTCTGACCTTAATGTAAATCTTGATCATCTTCACAAAGCCTCACGAGCAGATGTGGAATGGACTAAGAGTGAGCGTGATAATGCTTCCCGCCTAGCAGAGTTGGAACGCAAAGCTAAAGAGAAAGCTATTGTGGAGCATATAAAAGTGACCTCTCAACTGAAGAATGAAAAGGCCGCCGTTACCCGGCTATCTTCCCAACTAGTTTGTAAGACCTTTGAAAGAGATGCCGCTCGTGAAGAAATTCAGCGGTATAAAGATTTCGCCCAACTCCATGGAGATCGTGCCCGCCAATTAAATGAAAAGAATAATATTCTTAGGCTCAGAGTCAAACAAGTTGTGGGTCCTTGTTCTGATGAGGAAGTTTTAAGTAAATTGGATCAAATTAATGTTGCCCAGGAGGGTATTCGTATGCATGTTAATGAATTAGAAGGTAGTTTTGCTAGGATTTTGTCGCTGCCTACTAATTCCCAAGTTGCCTCTGCCTCTGCGCTAATTTGTTTTCATTTGGTTTCAGAGAAACACAAGGAACTTGAATCTCAACTAAAAGAGTAATCTACCGCCATCAAAGAGCATGAAGGATGTACCTCTAGGATTGCTGAATTAGAGTAGCATGTCAAGGAAAATCAATCTGGTGGGGATAAGATGCATGAGCTAAGGACAGAACACCTACAATGCTCTGGCAAGATCATCAATCTGGAGAATGACGTCAAGGCCTTTCAAGACTTAAAGACGAAATTTGAGGTTGAATCCTCAAAGGCTGCTAAATTTCAGAAAATGCATGCTCATCTCCAGTCTGAGTTGAACCTTGCTAGAAAAGCTGCACAAGAGAAGGAAGAGCAGTACACTGCTAATATTAGCATGACTGGTTTTCTCGCCGTTCAAATGTACTTGGCCGAGTTTTGTCCAAAGAATAAAGTAGCGATACCGGCAGACTATGCCCCTGACCGCCTTCCTCCTGGAATGTCAGTGAAAACTCCCTCTACCGCTGAGAATGAAGATGCTGCTGATGAGACTATACATGTTGAGAGCGGGTCTGATTCTGAGGGAGAAGGTGAGGGTAGTGAAGATGAAGATGACGGTGAGGATGCTGATGAAGGTGACAAGGAAGTTAATGATGACGACGCCGATAATGAGGAAGATCATGGCGCCAATGAGGGTCAAGGCTAGGGCACCGAAAAATCTGTCAAAGGAAAAGGCATTGTTACCGCTGAGACTAAAGAAAATGATGGTGGCACTTTTGATGACGATTTTGAGATGGCTGTCGATAATTCCAAGAAACCTCCTGAATTTCAAAAGTTTAAGGATGGTTCATCATCAAGCCAACAGCTTTAATTTTGCTATCTCAGTGTTCTAGTTTTTCTTGTTTTTGATTAGTATGTACTATCTATATTTCATCGATTTCTTCTGTAAGATTTTTCAAAGACTTCCCCTTGTCTCTGTGTATGTACTTTAAGGCGCCTATATTTTCATAAGCGACTTTATTTACTTTTACCGCTGGTATTATCAAATCCATTTGGTCCTAATGACAAGATGACAATTATCTCGCTGGCCACATCACAACCTTACATTATACATTGTTACTTGTGCCCGTCGGCGATCCATTATAAGTGGGGTGGTTTACCTGATAGGAATTTTATATTTTTATTGCCATCACTTACAGATCAACAAGTAACATGTAAGGAATTATAGTTCCCATGGCCAGACCCGCTGTTATTCAAAGCTATCGTCATTGAAGTCCAAAATGTTTTGTTATACCTTGCAAGTAATTGACAAGCATCTGCATTTGCTGTCTTAATGATGTCACTTTTTGCCTCGGTGAGTGACTTATTATTCTTTTCGTATCTTAGGTTGTGTCTACCTATATAATTTCAGAAAATATTGGCGGTTTGCCTCATTGTATGGCTATTGAGCCTTAGAAATTTTATAGCAGTTTTGCCTCAGTATATGGCTATTGAGCCTTAGAAATTTTATGGCAGTTTTGCCTCAGTATATGGCTATTGAGCTTTGAAATTTTATGTTAGTTTTGCCTCAGTATATGGTTATTGAGCCTTTTAGTCGCCGTAAATATTTAATGACACAGTGATTTGTTAACGGGGTTCGGCGCATAAAATCAAACCTACGTCCCCGGGTCTTATTTGCCTGCTGATTACAAAAGCTAACAAGATTTCTTGGGTATTTTGCCCGCCCAAGACTTCGGATTTTTACATGCGGTTTCAAGGATAAAATCTCTTAATGAACTTGGCATTCCAAGGATGTTCAAGTTCTTTACCATGCTCATCAATCAACACATAAGCTCCACTCCCAGCTGCACGCTTTATGATGTAAGGACCTTCCCATGTAGGTTCTAACTTCTTGCACCCTTTCTTCTTTTGATACGGCGGTATTTCCCGCAATATCAGGTCGCCGGGTTGATAGTCCCTTGGGATGACACGTTTGTTATACTCTCTTGCTAGTCGGCGGTGATAAGTTTCCATATGAGTTAAAGCTATCAACCGCTGCTCTTCCAAGTCATCTAACTTTGCCAAGATTAGATCTGTGTTTAAATTCTTCTCCCAAGCTTCATGTTTTGTTGTTGGCAGTATGACTTCAGATGGGAGTACCGCTTCTGCACCAAAGGTAAGTAAGAAAGGTGACGCCCCTGTTGCTTCCCTGACTGTTGTTCTATAAGACCACAAAACATTGTGTAAATGTTCGCACCAAGCTTTCTTGTGTCCTTCCACCCTCTTCTTTAACCTTCCAATTGTTTTATTTGTAGTTTCCGCCTGCCCATTGCTCTGTGGGTAGATTGGAGTTGACTTTCCCAGCTTGACGTCGTATGTAGCTAACAGGTTTTCAATGTTCTCGCCGACTAATTCCTTTCCATTGTCAGTACAAATCTCTGCTGGTACGCCGAACCGACAAAATATGTTCTCCCAAATGAATGTGAATACCTCTTTTCCCGTCCTTTGCCGAATCGCCTTGGCCTCACACCATTTAGTAAAATAATCTGTCGCCACGATGATATATTTCCTTTATCCTGATCCTGGTGTTAGTGGTCCAATGATGTCAATCCCCCACTTGGCAAAGGGACAAGGGCTTAACACTGAATTTAACGAAACTGCCGGCACTTTGATTCCCCTTGCATAGAGTTGACATTGCTTACACCGCTTAGCATATTCCGCAGCGTCGCCATTCATCCATGGCCAATAGTAACCTTGCATTCTTACTTTTAAAGCTAGTGCCCGCTGACCACTGTGATTTCCGCAATCCCCTTCATGAATTTCCTTCAACAACTTTTTTCCTTCCTCCCTTGATACACACCTCAATAATGGCCCCGAAAATGATCTTTCGTATAGGATGCCCTCTCTTAGCTCATAGTTCGCCCATGCTTATAATTCCGTGCGCCAGGATTTTCTTTCCAGGAGTTGTGAGATGCTCTAAGTAATATCTGATAGGAGTCCGCCAATCTGTCTCGCCGATTCTTCTGTGTTAACCGCTAACACTTCTTTGATCCCCTTTTTTTCTATGGATGACATCCTTATTCGTTCAATTGCTATGGAGGGTACCTCTGGATCTGCCACCATAGATGAAATAAATGCCAGAGCGTCCGCATGCCTGTTATCTATTCTGCCTATGTGCCTAAATTCGATGTCGCCGATCTTCTGGGCGTATTCTCTAGCTAATCTGAGATACTTATGTAACGAGCTGTCATGAGCGTCATACTTTCCCAAGATTTGCCGGATTACCAGCTGAGAATCACTAGTTAAGCGTATGTTGTGAATATCCATCTCAAGGATGAGTCTCATGGCGTGGATAACCGCTTCGTATTCTGCTTCATTATTGGTAGCCGGGAATTCTAACCTTAATGAGTGAACTATCCTTGATCCTTTTGGTGAGATAAATACAATACCAATTCCCTTGCCTTCTCTGTTGGCGGACCCATCAACATATACCTCCCATTGGTTTGGGTCTCTTTTCAGTAGCTCTGGTACTCCTTCGTCTGGATCATCTTCCATGAAAGGGATATTATCCACCTCTTCTTCTTATTCCTCAATTGGGAAGTCTGCAAGAAAGTCAGTTATGACTTGCGATCGCTGTGCTGTTCTGATCTCATATTTGATGCCGAATTGATCTATTTGAGCATTCCATTTTGCGATACGCCCTGCTCTTTGTGAACTATGAAGGATGGTTTCAATTGGAGTTTTAGTTAACACAGTAATGGGGTGAGCATGGAAGTAAGGACGTAATCTGCTTGCCGCAAAAGCCAGATCCAAAATCAATTGTTCTATCTTAGTGTAATTTTTCTCAGCAGGTTTTAAAGTTCGACTGATATAATATATCGGTGTCTCTCCCCCCTTTGTTCGTACGAGTACTGCACTAATTGCTGATGATGTCGCTGCCAGATATACTCGGCGGTTGTATTGCTGGAAGTGTGGCTAAATACTTTTTTATTCCTTGGAAGGCAGCTTCGTGATCCGCTGTCCAACTGAACTTTTCTCCTTTCTTCAACATTTGGAAGAATAATTTGCATTTGTCGGAGAATCGTGATATGAATCTATTAAGAGACGCCAATACACCATTTAAGCGCTGAACGTCTTTCAGGGTTACCCGCGAAGACATTTCCATGATAGCTTTAATTTTTGCTTGATCTGCTTCTACACCATTTTTTGTGACAACATACCCTAAGAACTTTCCCGAAGTAACTCCAAACACACACTTGGCGGGATTGATCTTTAATTTAGTTATCCGCATATGATCAAAGATCTCTTTTAAGTCTTAGACATGGGTTTTCTTCTCTTTACTCTTGACGAGCATGTCGTCAACGTATACTTCCATGGTTCTTCCTATCCACTTCTCAAACATGTCCTGGGCCATTTTTTGATAAGTGGCCCCAGCGTTCTTAAGCCCAAAAGGCATTCTTGTATAGCAAAATAACCCCTTGGTAGAAAAGAATGTCGTGTGCCGCTGATCTTCTTCTGCTAGCGGTATCTGGTTATACCCAGAATAGCCGTCCATGAAAGATAACAATGCATGCCCTGAAGTAGCGTCGACTGTCTGATCTATACTTGGTAAAGGGAAACTATTTTTTGGGCATGCCCTATTCAAGTCGCTGAAGTCAATACATATTCTGACGCCTTTGTTCTTTTTAGGCACTACTACCATGTTGGCTATCCACTCTGGATACTGCACTGGTCTGATGATACCAGATGCTCTCATCTTATCAATCTCTTCTTCAACTGCCTCCTTGTATACCGGTGCCAACTTCCTTATCCGCTGTTTGAATGGTCTGACCTTCAGATCAATGTTTAATCTGTGACAAGCAATTTCTGGAGCTATACCCGGCATCTCGTTCATTCCCCAAGCAAAGACATCAGCGTATTCTTTGAGTAAAGCTTCTAACTGCAGAGATTCTTCTTTGTTCAACAGAGTACCAATTTTCACTATCTTAGGGGCGTCCTCTTCACCTATGTTAATGTCTCTGGTTGGCTCCACAACTGTGAAATGTAGCTCTGGCTCTCCCATAGGTGAAGGTTCCTTTAACTGCTATAAGGGTGCCTCTGAAGAATTTGTTGCAGAGTCGCCTTCCTTCACAGACAAAACATATTTGCTAGGGTTGTCTATTACTTCATTAATTTCCTTAGACTTTGCCAACTCCTTGGTCGTTTTCCTTTTCTCATTCAATCTTGCTTTTCTAGTTTCACGCATCTTGACATCCACTTCATTTCATGCCTTTGCTGTAGATGAATCACCAATGTATTCGACGACTCCTTGTGGAGTTGGAAATCTCAACCGCTGATGGTAAGTCGATGGTACTCCCTTGATACTGTATAACCACGGCCTCCCAAGAATTGCTGCATACGACGAATCCACATCCACAACACAAAAAGTAGTATCCATGATTAGAGTTTCACAAGTGACGACCTTTAGCGTAATTTCCCCTTTCGGCTTGGAGGCAATTCCGTTGAATCCATATATACTATATGTAGACGGGATGAGCGGCTCCACTGGCTTTTCCTTAGAGTCCATAGCTTGATAAGCTGAGTTAAAAAGGATATCCACAGAACTCCCTGAATCAATGAGTGCCCTTGGGACTTTAAATTCTCCCATCTGGATAGTTAACACAAGTGGATCTAGGTGATCTCTTCCATCCGCTGGTATTTCTACCGCCGAGAAACTGACTGGTTTCTTCATCCACTCCAATAACGGGCTTTTCTTGGCGGCGACACTGAAAATTTCTTTGCCATTCCTATCTCGCTTATGTATTCTTGACAGAACATTATTGTGGAATTCATCTCTACTTATCGTGGAATGCACTATGGAAAAACAATTTAACTCTTTTAGATCCCTTTTAACCTCTACTTTAAAGACCTCTGGTTGGGGCGGTACACTCTGAATTGGTTGAGCTTCCATCGGCGGTGCTGGGGGTAACTCTAAAAAATCTTGGAATCTTCCCATACGAACGAATCTGTGTACTTCCCGCTGAACTCCAGTGCAGTTCTCAGTTGAGTGCCCATGAAACTGATGATATTAGCAGTATTGACTAGTGTTTGAAATTGGATGCATGGGATTTCCTCTGTTGAAAAGATAGCGTATCTCATTTCTTGATGCTGAACTTTCTATCTTCCCCCATGCATCAATGTATGTAACACAAAGCTTTGGTAGTGTAGCGTCTTGGAAATCTGGATACCCCGGTCTTCTGTCGCCGAATCTTCGGTTATCATTGTTGAATCTTCTGTCACCATTGCCTGACCGCCGATTGTCGTACCCTCCTCTGTTGTCGCCATAATTTCTTCTATCATTGTTGGCGTATCTTCCTCTGGTGTCATAACCTCCTATGTTGTCTTGACCGTCTCTTCCAGCATAATTATCCCTTTTCCCTTGATTCCACTGTTGGCCGCTATTCTGCTGATGTTGTTGCTGCTCTTGTGGCTGTTGTGGAACAATTGCCGTTGAAGTAGGACCTGCCGACATTGCCTCTAATTTCTTCTGCTCCATTTTAATCCATTCCTTCCTCATTTCTTCCTGCTCTTCCGGCGAGAAATTGTTTATAGAATTAGCGTGCTTTGCTCTATCTTTCTTCTGGCGGGTTTCTTCCTCTTGCATTTCCTCATATGACAACCATTCATTTTGTCTAGCTCTTAGTTCACCCATATCTGCTGCCGGTGTCCAATACAAAGATTGGAACATTGGATCATTTGTCTCCATTGAACTAGTAAACGCCCGCATCTTTTCTTTATCGGAAACCGCCGTTCCAACTTCACTACAAAGTTTTCTCCACCTCATGATATGGCTTCTGCATGTTTCCATAGGCCTTTTCTTGATATTGAACAATTTTTCTACCCCTGGACGTACGCTCTTGTTTTGAATATAATTCGCTATGAATATCTCTTCCAGTTCTGCATATTCATAATTGACTTTGCCTCCAAACTGTCGAACCACGCTGATGCTTCATCCTTAAGGGAAGCGGCGAATGACATGCACATTATTGGATCTGAACCAGTCCATGCTGTTAAATCTCTCCTGTAGCACTGCAAGTGTTGGGATGGGTCTCATGTGCCGTCGAAAATTGACGTGAAAGTTGGCATAGAGAATCTTTTGGATACCCTCCCATAATTAATCTGGTCTACAAATGGTGTCTTTTTTGCTTCTGAGATGGCCTTCTTTAATTTATCATCCTTTGGCGTACCTGTTACCTCTGCCAATTTTCTCTTCATACGGCGTAACTGCTTTCCCACACTTTCATTCATTCCATTCATCTTGTCTGAGTCGGCGAAGCTTTCTTCATTATGCTTGGGTTTTTCGGTCTTCTTACTTCCTTCTTCCTTTTTTACTGAGGATGCTGCTACCTCCGGCTTCTTAGATCTACTTTTTTGAGTGTCATGAACTGTACAAGTTGAGCGGCTTCTGCTGCGACTTTCCATCAACTTTTTGTGTCCCTCTGCTAATTGCCGATTACTTTCCAGGATAATGTCCATCTGCCTTTGCATCTGTAACTGCATCTGGGCTTGATTTATGGTGCTATGTTCGAGGAACTTCTTCAGCATTTCCTCTGTAGTTTTAGTTGATCTGGCTTTACCCTCTGAGATTGCTATTGGCGTTGTTTTAGATTTTCCAACAACCGCCGCCATTGTACTATTACCCTCTGCTTCTTTTGAAGTATTTCCGTTTACCATATGACCATTGCCAGCTGCCCTTGAAACTAAACCATTAGTATTGTGACTTCCGCCCACTGCTCTTGACAATCCTTCTACTGCATGAGAGGTATCGCCGGCAATTGCTGCCTTCTTAGTGGTACCGACATCTACGCCTTTACCCTTGCTTGGCATATGGATCTCAATTTCGTCTTCTTCTTCTTCTGGTATTCCGTCCAAATGAGTTTCATCTTCTACTATGACATTGTCCATGGCCACTGATTGTTGATGCGATACCGCCGTCTGCAATATTGGTGATTGTTGTTGTTCTACTGCTGACGTTGTTGGTTGTTGTTGTTGTGTCGCAGACTGTGGAGCTGCTGGCTGCTGACTTGAGGTACCGCTCAAGAAAAAATCATGCGCAAATCCTAACGGTAGTACCGCTGAACTCCTAGTGCTGCGCCGATTGGGAAAAGTTAGCGGCTGAGCTGATATGGGAAACTTAGGAGACTTGCTAGTTGACGCCGAACTCCCTTTTCGCTTAGTCGCCATTTGGTATCCTGTGTGGAAAACAACAAAAGCACTTCCTGACAGTATTAAGCTAGCTTAACTGTGATCAAATGCCAAATTGGTTAGTGGAGGTGGTTGAGAAATTCTTGTAAGGTACAGAACAGACAAAAGAGTGCAGACTTAGTTGTACTACGTGCAGAGCATGACCTAATCTTGTCGGCAGTTGGAAAACCCCTAATTTTTGAAACCTCATGAAAACTAAAAACACCAAAGTTTTGCCAATCTTTCCAAAACATGAATCAAAATCTGTACGACATTCAATTTTTGTTAATGACCTTTCACAAAATTTTAACTCAATAATTATATTTTGTCATTCAAAATAAGGGGGACAAGTGCTAATCATAGCTATCAAGATGTTGAATACGCCTAAAATGAGAACCTTTTCATGACTCTAGACTTAGTATGACATGCATAACATTACCAAAGAAAGAGATCTTTGAAGACTATTAAACGTAGACCATTTGTTACACCACAAAAACAGTATTTTATGTCAAAGAAGAACTAAAACCCGTACTTTGATAGCCAATAACCCTAATGAGAAGAAAAGAGCAGCCTAAGTTTTGTAACTCAGGAGAAAATAATCCTGTTATGCCGTTCTCAGCAAGAAAAATATCATCTAAACACACTCATAAGTACGCTAATGGTGTAAAGCCTATCTAAAAATAGAAACTTTGCTATGGTTTAACACAACCTCACAGCAGCAAACACACTCAAAAACTTACATAAAGGGAAAACTTTACAAGTTTAAGGCAGTATTCTCATGGCTAAGAACTATCAGCAGTATATTTATCATTAAGGACATCATTAGTGCAAAAACAACCTAAGTTTTTATAAATCAAGAAGATTTTTTTTTAGAAAACACAGGTTCAGACCTTATCTGGCGCCAAAATGTAATTGGTAAAATCCCCATAGGGGAGATTTTACCAATACACCCTTGTTAATGAATTAAAATATGTCCTAACACTTATTACTCAAGATAAAGCTTCCCTTAATGCATAGAATGATGCTTAGACAGATATATAAAACGGATTAAACAAAACAAGACAAGAACAAGACGCTGATCAAGATTAAACCAATATCCCTTAAGCACACACATATTATTTATTCAAGCCTTGTACTAACTCTCACCTTGCTAAACATAATCACTCTACAAAATTAAGATCTTCACTAGTACTTGAGCTCTTGAGAGTAAGAAGGAGTTCTTTCTCTCTCAAAAGATCAACCCTAGAGTTCACTATTCCAACCCCTTTCTCAGTTGTGATACATGGCCTTTTATAGGCGTTTACATAATGGACTAAAGCTAATACAAACAACTTTGGTTCTGACACTATTTGTCCACATCCGCCGACCTTCAATACCGCCGCTCCTCCTCCAATACTTCAGCGCCTCTCAACTTAGACTGGATAAGAACAATGACCCATATCCCACTGAGTCAACGAGTCAACTCTGACAATCCGACCGTTCTGATCCTCATTAAATGCTCAACCAGATTTCCAGCCTTTGTCGGTGACGTGCCCTCTTCCGCTGAGCATGGTACGTTTTTCGCTCTTCTCCTAATGTACGTTGATACGCCCTTCTTCCGCTGGGCGCCTCTTTTCTCTCTTGACCCAACCGCTGAGAGATACCGCTGTTGCTATTCTACATTTCTGAGGTTGCCTTTCTTCATGACTTCACTCCTTAAGTGCCCTTGATGTGCAACAACATTTTCTACACTTACACAGAGAAAATAATGCGGAAAGTAAAGCCCACAAGACACCAGAGATTATTTTAACGAGGAAACTACAACCTGTACAAAAACCTCGCGACCTCGTCCAGATTGAACACCGCACAGTAGAAACTGTCTACAAACACTAGCCTACTATAAGACTTCGGCCTGGGATGTAGCAGAGACCAATTCCACCCTCCAAGCGAACTGGCTACTGTCGCACTCCTTACGTCTCTAGATCCCCCAAAGATTGTCACACACTTGATTCCCCTAGCTGACGTCCTTTACAGGCCTAGGAGTTGCTTTAACCGCTGTTAAAGGCTTGTGTCAATAATTCCAGCTTTGCAACCTCAATTATCAACTGTATGTTTGAACTGTCCTCTATTAGTTTGACATACACAAAGTGAATTCCTTAGGATTGCTCCAGGTCATACGAAAATCTAATTACAAGCGGGGTGAAAAAGGAGGGGTACCGAAATACGACCAACTTTTCGTTTGGGCTCGTGAGTCTTATGGTTAGGTTTGGACGATCTCAAAAATCAATATCCAAACCTAGATAACCGGAGTTGTGATCTAGGGATCAACTCGACAAAGATGAATCTTTGGAGTAAACTCGACGATTATGGATAACGTACTTCTTGTGTTTGCTTTTAATTATATGTCAGAGTTTATATAATTGCGGAAAGAAAAAGCACACAAGACACCAGAACGTTTTTTTAACGAGGAAACTGCCTTGCAGAAAAACCTCGGGACCTTGTCCAGATTGAACACTGCCCAGTACAAACTGACTACAAACGCAAGCCTACTATAAGACTTCGGTCTGGGATGTAGCAGATACCAACTCAAGCCCTCCAAGCTAATTGGCTACTGTCGCACTCCTTACGTCTCTAGATCCCCCACAGATCGTCACGCACTTGATTCCCCCAGCTGATGTCCTTTACAGGCCTAGGAGTTGCTTTGACCACTGTCAAAGGCTTGTGTCAGCAATATTGGCTTTGCAACCTAATTGTTGACGTATGATCAAACTGTCCTCTATC
>JAJJMA010242896.1:0-19423 GCA_023529015.1 Papaver nudicaule
AAGTGATGACAGCTAAAATACAGCTAAGAGAATTCATTCTCTAACACAACCTCAATGATTCTGGGTACTTGTCGTCAGAAAGATGACAGTATACGATCAACCATCCTTGATGAGATGGTGACTGAAAATACCTACACCATGCAGGACTCATCTCTGGTACGTTTCTCTTGTATGTTGTGTTGTTTGGTCGTTCGGATAAATTATAGAAAAGCTGCTCTTCTTTGCTTGTATCAGTAAGCACAAGCCATGGGACTGCCATGGGAACAGGTGGGCTGTGATATTCACTTCTCATCTTGTTGTGTATGCCTTGAATACTAGGCTTAGTATTTGGTTAGGCTTGTCTAAGTCTCTGGCCCATAAGGGACTTAGGTCCACTCGAGAACATAAAGCATGTAACAGAGTAGTTCACTCTGTAAGCTCTAATATAAGATAAGGTTTTTTCCTTGATGTGGTAAGCTTGAGAGAAAGAAACCTAAGTTTTGTGTGAGTGTGAGGCAGAAACAGGGAAGGGGTTCTTCTTGAGTGGGGGTTTACATTATATCTTGTAATCTTGTTTGATACATAGTGAAATCGATTCGCCGGTCTTCGGAGTGGATGTAGATCAAGACAATCTTGATTGAACCACTATAAAATCTCTTGTGTTGTGGTTGCTTGATTGATTGCTAACATTCTATCCAAATTGGTCATTGATTCTTGCTGCAGGTACATTTGGGTACAACACATCTCCGTTGCTACTTCTGAATTTTCGTTCTCGAACGACTTGGAAAACGAAAACAAAGGTGAAGAATCAAAAGAGAAAACAGTTTTGATTCTTTTGAAATTAGGGTAGAGAAGAAGTCGACTAATCCACACGAAAGAAGATTTCACACCATGGGAAAATTCATGATTTCGCAAGCAAGATTTAACTACAAGGAGGCTGCTGGCTGGTATATATATAAATAAAAGAGAGAATTCGAAAAAAAAAACAGAAATTTGTTTTAGACTAGAATTACGATCCAAGTAGTACACGGTTTCCAAAACCCGTTATAACATGGAATTCAAAACAAGTATTCGACCCTACAATGTGCAAGATCCTTAGAAAAAAAAGACGAGAACAAACTCATCCCTGGATCCTGATGCCAAAACCTGCCAATTGATACTAATATTCAACTTGGAATTTTCAAGTTTGGCTTTGTCCCTTCATCTCAAATTTCTCAATGCATTCCTTTGCAGGAAAATCCTAGAAAACAAAGAGTTTTGGCAATGTCAAAGACTAAAAAGGGTTCTATAGCCTCAGTTAATTTGGCCCCATACGTTAGTATTTGGCCCCATAGAATTTTATACCTATCCTTTAGAGGTGGTTATGGGATAACTAAAAATTGGCAAAAATACCCAAATGCCCCCACAGTAATTTCTCCACTTAAAACCCAAATCTTAATCCAAATTTCATTTCAACTAAAACATAAACCGATTCTCTCTTATTCTCTCTTCTTCTTCTACTTCATTTTCATTTTTTTTCAAAACCAAAACATCGTCGATTAATCGACGATTTCCAAAAAAAAAAAATTACGATTAATTCTATAAAACCCGATGGAACGAAGGAAGAACAAAGGACCGAATCCTAGAGAGTTCAAAGAATCAGGAATCGATATAGACAAAGTTTACGAAATTTCTTCGTCGAACCCGATTACGAAGAGAGCGAGTAAAGAAGAATTACAGGCTATTAAAGAGAAGCAGAAGAAGAAGAAGAAGAAGAGCCCAACCCTGCCGACGAGAATGAGGTATTGCATTTGAAATTTGGTTGATTTTTCACTCCAATTTGATGATTTTCAACCCGACAGTTCGCAACTGTCACCCAGAATCGTTGTATGTTAGTGTCCAAATCCAACGATTGTTCATCGTGTTCATCTACTGAAACTGCAGCGGAACAACAATCGTTGTCTGTTTGTATGATTTGAAAACGATTATTATCCATCGTTCTATGTTCAATTGAACATAAACCGATTAGTTTTCCCTCTAAAATTTAGAAATTAGCCTTTTCGAATTCTAGGGCACAATCGTTACAATTTCGCATGAATAATCAACGAAAGAATTATGCCATAATCGTTGCATATTTTGTTTTTCGTAAGCCGATATCAGTTGTTATTCGTTATATATATTGTCTTATGTACGCCGATTGACAAAAATTTTCAGGCTAAAAACTCCCAAAGTTTCTTAGCCACAATCGTTGTTTGTTTCCATGTGAATAAACCGACTGGTTTGAGGCAGAAATTAATCGTTTAATGTTCATAAACATGTTTACCGTTTATTTTTTCCTTTCTCAATCGTTTTATGTTGTTGGTTTTGTGAGCCGATTAATGTAGTAGACAAATCTTGATTTTCCTGTGACTCCATAATCGTTGTTTATAAACACTTAATAAAGCCGATTGATATAAATACAAATATATAATCGGTTTATATTTTCACAAATGTCCAACGTTTTGTTTTCTTATGTTTATAATCGGTTTATCTTTGATGGTATGTGAGCCGATTGTTGACTGTATAAGTGTTAATTTGTTTCTTGTTTTGTGTTGTAGGGAAAACATGAAATCAAACACACCACAGGCTAAGGGTAAAGAGGTTGTCAAGAAGAAGAGACAGGATCCTGTTGCAGATCCTGCCGCCACACAAGTTAGATTGCCTCCCCGTCGAGAGGGTGGTGCACCTTTGAGTGCGGCAAGTCGTAAAAATACTGCTGCTAGACAGCTTGATGTCGATCAACCCAACTCTGAAACAACATCACCTGCAGTTGAAGAAACACAAGTAGAAGATCCAACTGATGCAGGTGAAGAGACACAAGAAGAAGGGCCAACTGTTCAAGGTGAAGAGACACAAGAAGAAGGGACAACTGTTCAACAACCAGCGGGTGAAGAATTGACTGTCGTGGAGGCAGCTGAACAACCTGAACAACCAGCACAATAACCAATACAAGAAGAGGGTGGACAACAGGGGGCTGAAGAAAAGAAGTCTAAGAAACAAATGAGGAGTTACATGCCAACCGAAGAGCAGATGTTTCCCGACGAGGAGCTAGGTGCACCTTTGGATGGTATGGACGTCTTATGGGGCTATGTGGGTAGTTGGGCCAATATCGTCTACAGAACCATCGTAAGTATCTCATTTAGTTCTATTTTCCTTCGTTTATTCATCCAACATAACTTCATTTCATGTAACAAAACATATCAACGTTTTGTAGGACCACGAGGATACAATACGTCTTCTCAAACACCAATCGGAGGCGGGAAAGATGGATATGTGGCCCTTGGAAAGGGTAGGTGAACGCCCTGAGGATCCTAAATCTTTGGAGGCGTGGTTAGCTAGCGGTGAAGCCCCTCAAGTGGTAGAGATCGTCAAGAACTCGGGGTTGTATCCTGCCATTGCCAGTACTTCCACAGTTGGATATGACAAACCACTTGTTCTGCCTTCGTTGAAAGGTAATATGCGGAGACAGATTCTATGCACTTCCATTTTGGCGAGATGACCATCACTCCGGATGATGCTCATGAGATTACAGGTCTAAGTATTGAAGGCAAATCAGTTAGGAGCATCGGCTTTACCAAGGACATGGACTTCCTCAAGGACGTGGAAGGCGCCCCCACCGAATCCGCCTTCGCCAAGGACCTTCATTGGGATCTTATCTATGCTTTTACCGAAGCCAAATTGGGTTGGAACAAGGCGAAGACCAATACAGAGATGTGGTCTGGAAACCAAAGGTCGAAGACATTCCAATTGAAATCTCTGAGGGACCAATTCATGGGGACTCTACGGCTACATGAGGAGAGCAAGTTGGCTCCCGAGCGGATCACTGCGACAGCCACTGCGTACATTCTCTACATCTTGGGAAGTGTCATATTCCCCGACACATCTGGTTCTCGGGTGAATGCCACCTATGTGCAGTTTTTGGCTGACTTGGATAGGTTGAATGAGATCTCATGGGGCACTGCTTGTCTTGCATTCTTGTTGAATGAGATGAGAAAAGCTTCTAGGGCGAAGAAGGATCAAATTGGGGGCAGTATGCCTTTACTTCAGGTAATCCATGTACCTTCATTTGTCGTTACCCAAAGATTATAGTATACTTAGTATCTTATACTCCCATGCTTCACTTGTAGGCGTTCATATATTTGCACTTCCCAGAGTTTGCCGAAAGGGCGCTGCCGAACCCCGATTGGAAAGAGGAACACTATCTAGGGAGCAAATATATGTACAATGGGAAGCCCTCGGGACAAGATCGAACTTTGATTGAGATTAGGACTCGATTGGACAACTTGCCAGTCGAGAAAGTTGTCTTCGATCCTTACATTAAAAGGAGGGAAGAAGGTCTATCTGTTCGTAGCCGCATACAAAGGTACTTTGGACCTCTGTTTCACCCCACCGGATATGTTTTCTACAATCCGAAAAGAGTGGCTCGTCAATGTGGTGGTGTACAATACGAACCAATCGAAGAGGCGCTCGGATTGGGTGACTTGTATAGGGACACAAGTCAGGCCTATGAGGGTTCAATTCTAATTGTTCACACACCTCCTTGTTCATCCACTGATTGGGACAACAGAGGCGAGCTTTTGGTTCGCCTTGATGCTCCTATCTTTCCGAACGATTGGGTCGACGATGAGTATATGGAGTGGTTGAAGAGGACTTCCCATCCTCATGTCATACGCCCTGATAATAGAAAGTTGATTGCTGATCCAAAAGAAGCCGTCGATGTATATGTAAGTATTCGCTTGTGTCCTATTAACTTTAATCATTATATATATGTACTTAGTGTATGTTGTATGATTGAAAACAGAGACCTCGAGTCGGCAAAATGATCAAGGAGTTCCAGACAGAGCTTGTGAAAGGTGGTATAGATAAGAGGAGTGAGAGGATCTTGAAGAAAGCTGTAGACCAATTGTTGAACCTGGAGAATAAACGACGTGGAGATTTGTTTGGAAAATCTCAAGAACCACCACCGGAGAGGGCAAAGCGCAAGACAAGGGGGGATGAAGCCACAACAAGCACTGCACATGAGGATGCACAAGAACCACGACCTAAACGAGGTCGTGGTGGTGGAAGAGGTCGTGGTGGTGGAAGAGGCCGTGGTGGTGGTGAGGCTACACAAGACGCACCACCAGCTAAAAAGACTCGAGGTGCTAGTACCAGTGCTCGTGGAGGTCGAGGTGGTGGAAGAGGTCGTGGTCGTGGTTAAACTCATAATAGTTTGAAAACACTTGTTTGAGTTTGGTTATGTCTACTTAAAATTTGTTTTAACTTTGGTTGTGTCGAATTTAAACTTCTTTGGTATGTTTGTGTAGGATGCTAACTTTGGTTGCTAGTTTATGTGAATGAATGTGGGTTGTGTACTTAGATTTCTGTCAGTTTTTATGGCTTAATCGGTTTACGTTGGTGTATACATCGAACGATTGTCTGGCAATTTTACTCCAAAAATTGTCAGAATATACAATCGTTCTATAATATTGCTTTCCAAAAACGATTATCGACTTCCAGAAAGATTCATATTTTCAAATCGTTAGATGATGGTTTTAAGATACACCGATTAAGAATGCTCAAGTATTTGAATCTCCTGTGTACACATAATCGTCCTATGATGGTCTTCAGATACACCGATTGAGAATGCTCAAGTATTTGAATCTCCTGTGTACACCTAATCGTCCTTTATGTTCACTAATTTACACCGATTATTTTTTAACAATCGGCCAATAAATGTGCATATATACACCAATTGATTTGGTTAAATTTCTGGGCAGAGTAACAACAATCGGCTTACTTAATTTGGTAATAGTATGCACCGATTGTTCGAGAACCCAAGAATAATCGGCTTAAGTTTCCATATATATAGACCGATTATGCGTTGTTTAGATTCAAGATTTTGGTTATAAAAACTTGGGTGATTCTCATGGTTGATAATGTTTGATAATTTTTAATCTTGTTTTGATATGAGAGTTAAGACTAATTAATCTTGTTTAGAGTCTAATCATGTAATTAGCAACTAATTGAGAAAGGGTAAAACAGTCATCTTTTATAAAGGGTTTTCCGATTTTGCTATATAACAACCGCCGGAATTATTTTTTCATGGGGCCAAATACTAACGTATGGGGCCAAATTTAGGGAGCTTCTATAGGTATTACATATACTGTAGTTCTTTTCAGCTTTCACCCATACAAGCATAAGTTTCAAAGTTTCCGGAGAATAAGACCAAACCCATAATGTCGGTTACTCTCAGGTTCAGGTTTGAACTGGAGACCGTCTGTGTGTTGGACTGCGCATGATGTCTAATGTCGGTGAAAACAACTGAATTTCTAAGCCTAACCCTGCATAGAGGAAAATTTGAACCCACAACTTGCTTAAGCTTTTGAAAGATTTGAGATATCTGCCATTATATTTTTTGCTTTTCATTCTTCAAAATCATTTTCAACCATGTCATCTCCCTTGCTTTGCCAGATATTTTTTGAAGCTAACTAACTTGAGATGTAAAAATGAACATGTAGCAGTCACCATATCAAGATGCCCAACCATTGTCTTCATTGTCATTGTTTCACCCCATCATCACCTGCATTGTCATCGTTGTCTTCTTCTTCGTCAGGCTAAATTTTAAAACTTAAAAAAAAAAAAAACACCACAAGTACATAGCAGGTTAACACATGTAATCCAAAACTTGTTGGCACACTTAATTTACGTCATCTTAAAAAAATGTTTTTTTAAAATATTTATATAACTCATAATCTAATAAGTTTTCAATTTAACTATAATTAATTTTGACAAAACTACAAAAATTTGTTTTAAATATTATATATTGCATAATATACAATTTTTTAATAAAAAAAACAACAACGTAAGTTTGATTTTACGCTAATAATTATATTTTTATTTGTTTTTCTACCAAATGAACATCAAATAGACACATTTACAACATCAATTACATTTTTAAATATTTATTTATCACTTAATAAAATTTGGATATTATGTATTGTTATACAAATTAATCAGAATACAAAAATATAATGGTAATAACTAGCTAGATTTCCTTTTTGTGTGAAATACACAAATGTAGTCCAATGTGCCGTGCTTTACACGTGTTTTGCCGTGCCGCATGCTGTGATGTGCTTTATCGCGTGTTGTGCTGTGCCGCGTGCTTGTTCGTGTCGTGTGATGTGCTGTGCAGTGCTGCCGATTAGTCAAGCACGACACAACACACTAAGCTAACATGATGTGCTGTGCTTTGTCGCGTGTTGTGCCCAAATTTTAGTGTGTTGTGCTGTGCCATTAACGTGCTGGCATGGCACAATTTACACCTCTAAGTGATGTTATGGTTTTCAAAGTCGAAATCTACCGTGGGTGGTCAGGCAAAGATGGACTGAGGTTAGAAAGAGCTATGGTGTAGCCAAATTTGAGCCCACTTTTCCATAGGCAAATTTTGCGACGAATTTTATGGCCAAAAGAGGTTGTTTGCTTGGTAGAGAAGGCGTGACATATGATGAAAGACCATTTTTTTGCATTCTATTAAGATGCCTTTTGTAATTTATAATTTTCTTTTTTCTTAAGGCAACTAGTTTTTGGGACACAATGTCTCTTTTCTAGAGCCTTTAATTCTTTTGTAACATCGTTTTTCTGATTATTATATTTTTAGACTTATCGGAAAATCTCTCCTTCATCTCAAATTTCTCATTAAAAATCTCAATACATTCCTTTTTCAGGAAAATCTTGGAATACCAAGAATTTTGGCATGGGCAAATTAAGGGGTTCTAGATTTGGTTCATAGTTTTTAGTCTCATACTATAGTACCTTTCAATTTCACCGATACAAATATAAAGTGGCTATGATTGGATTTTTGCTATAGGAGAAAACAACGTTAAAATAGTTTTTGTATGGATAGATCTGGACCGTTGGATTAACATTTTTTTCCTCCCATAAGAACTTTCCTTCCTTTTTTTTTATTGATAGGTAAAAACTAGACAGACCTTTGCTCAGTCAGGACTTGACTGGCAATACAGTTTGGGGTAGAATTAAACCAAACTCTAGTGAGCTTCTCAATTCTAGCAGTTTTAGACAAAATATCTGCTACTTTATTCTTCTCCTTTACTACATAGGAGCATTTCCAACTTCTAAATTGACTGAAAAGGGAAATAATATCAGCAACTTGGTGATGTAGCTTGCAGGATATGCTCAGCTTTCCTTTTGTAACCGCATTCGCAACTAGTTGAGAGTCTAGTTCAAAGATAACTTTGTCCAGCTTGAGTTCCTTGGCCCATCGTACCGCCTCGCCGAGAGCTAAGCATTCTACTTGTTCTGCGCTCCAGGAGTCCTCAATGTGCGCACATCTTGCTGCCTTTGGTTCACCTGCAGAATCACAAATAATTAGTCCAATCCCACCTGATTTTGTCTCCTTATGAAAGGAACCATCACAGTTAATAGTTAGATGATCTGTAGGTGGTGGAATCCAGCTGATATTATCTCTACATTGCCTAGGAGCTAATGCATATGCAGGAATGACTGAACTAGAGTTAACAGAAGAAAAAGTGCTATGGGAATCAAGTGTTGCTCTTGTTTTGATGATGAAGCCCTGAATATCCACTGATTTCCTTTGGAAAACCACATTGCACCTCTCAACCCATATAGCCCATGCTATGGTAGCTCGTTTAGTGATTTCCGGTTCAGAAATAAAGCCTGCACGAAGTTCTTCAAACCAACTGAGGATCCAACTTCTGAATGATTGGATATTTGTGGACTGCACATTTGCTAAGGATAGCCAAGTAGCCCTTGCCAGATCACAACTTAGGAAGATGTGTTCTTCCGATTCATGGTGACTGCAACCCAATGGACAACTTCTGTCTATGTTCTTCATTGCTCTGGAAAGTCGCATTCTCGTCGAAAGGGAGTAGGACAAGCATTTCCATAGGAAATGTTTGACTCTGGGGATGACAGAAAAACTCCAAAGCTTAGACCAAACCTGTTTCATCGACGTGGAGTCCAGAATTTGTTGAGCATGTTTTTCTTCATACATTCTTCTGTACGCTGATTTTACAGAGAAAATACCATTCTTTTCGAGTTTCCAGACCAAACGATCACTCTTGGACGGGTGAATAGTGATCTGATTGATGAGATTGATATCTTCAGGATAGAAAAGGAACCTTAGAATGTCAGGATCCCATTCATTCCCACCTTGTTTGAACAAATAATTTATGTTGCGAAACTGACAGGCAACATCCATACTTACTCTTGGTATTGGAGGCTTATCAAGACTTGGAATCCATGTATCATACCATGTTTTGATGATTTTACCATTACCTACATGCCAGCAACTGTTTGATTTGATGAAATCCACTTCTGAGCTAATGCTTTTCCAGCTCCAAGACGAGTCTGATTGTTCACTCTGACTAAAACCTTCACCAGCTCTGAAATATTTGGCAGATAGCGCTTTGACCCATAGATCATCAGGTCTAGTATAAAGCCTCCAGGCAGATTTAGCTAGAAATGCACGATTAAACAATTCCATATCCCTTAATCCCAGGCCCCCATGCAACTTATGAAAACAAGCTTTCTTCCATGGGAATAGATGAACCCCTTTATTGTTCTTTTTGTTCTTCAAGAAACTTGACTGAGCTGAATTCATACCAGCAATTGTGTCCACTGGCAGTTTGAAGGAGGTCATATGATGTACAAGTATAGCATTTGTAACATGCTTAACCAGCACTGTTCTTCCCGCTTCAGTTAGGTTTTTACCTCTCTATACATCCATATTCCTGTTCATCTTATCTATTAGATTAGAGAAAGGGATTTTTTTATTTTTTCCAATGAAGAAGGGTAATCCCATATATTTCTCTTTTAGTTCCATCTGTGATACACTTAGGATGTTTGAGAGGTTACTGCGAACTGGAATATGAACCTTTTTACTGAAATAAACTGATGATTTGCTGAAGTTGATTAACTGCCCACTCGCTGCACTGAACTCTGCAATAATCTTCAGTAGACTTCGAGTTTGACCTTCGTTTGCCTTACAAAAGAGAAGACAATCGTCAGCAAAAAGTAAATGACTGATTGATGGAGCATTCCTTGCAATCTTTACACCTGAAATCAGTCCTTTATCCTCTTCATACGCCAACTTCCTCGAGAAAGCTTCCATTGCCACAATGAATAAGTACGGTGATAAAGGGTCACCTTGCCTAATACCTCTAGAAGGGGTGAAAGCTTTACCTGGAGAGCCATTAATCATCACCTCTATCTGAGTTGTGCTGATGCATTGTTCTACCAGTCTACACCAGTTCTCGCAAAAGCCAAATTTCTTCATTACATCAAGAATAAAGCAACACTCAAGTCTGTCGAAAGCCTTCGACATATCCATCTTCAAGGCTAGAATACCTTCCCTTGCTTCACTTCTCTTCATGGTATGCACAATTTCCTGCACCATAGTTATGTTTTCACTTATAAGCCGACTCGGTACATATGCAGCTTTCATCGGAGAGATAATCTTGTCAATGAAGAGTTTCATCCTTGACTGTAAAACCTTAGATATGATCTTATACGACGTATTACACAATGCAATAGGCCTAAAGTCTTCAGGCTTATGAGGAGTTGCAGTTTTAGGGATAAGAGAGAATCTCGTCCGGTTTAGTTGTTTGAGCATAAATCCAGAATGAAAAAAACTCTGCACTACCTTAACTACATATTCCTTAATAATCTGCCATTGTGTTTGATAGAACCCCGGTGGAAAACCATCTGGACCCGGTGAAGACCATGCTTCCATTGACTTTACTATGTCGAATATCTCTTGTTCATCAGGGATCTTGATTAGCCGCTCATTATCTTCAGAAGAGATAATAGTAGGGATATGGCTTAAAAATTCCTCATTTACAGACGGATTAGAGGTTGTGCTGATGTTGCTGAAGTGAGTTGTTAGAAGTGTTTCCAAGCTATCTCTGTCCTTACACCATGTGCCATCTGGTGCTTGCAATGAATCCATTATATTTCTCGACTTTCTTCGGTTAACTTTGATATGGAAGTAATTTGAATTTTTGTCAAAGTCCTTGAAGTAGTGTTCTCCATACTTTTGCTTCATTAGACGGGTTTCAAGTTCATTCCATTTGTCGATATCAGCCTCCACAGACTTTATTTGCTGATCATTGCTGCCATTCATATCCTGGGTTTGAAGCAGATGAAGTTCGTTCTGAAGACCAACAATAGTATTTTGGATATGTCCAAAAACTGTTCTATTCCAAATCCCTAGCTGCCTTCTGGTATTAGAGAGCTTGTCATTGAAAATAAAAGCTGCAGATCCATTTGAGTTAGAGTACCATGCTTTCTTAATTTCATCAATACAAGTAGAATTACTTAACCAGAATTCAAAGAACTTCCAATTCTTACCTCTAGGTGTGTGACTGTTATAGAGAGTTAACATTATGGGAGTGTGGTCTGACCCATTTTGATGTAAATGATGCAATGTTGACTCAGGGAAGATTAAGGACCATAGACTGTTAAATATTGCTCTATCTAGCCTGGATTTTATTCTACCTGTTCCATGGCTATTACTACTCCAAGTATAGGGGTTACCACTAAATCCAAGGTCAGAGAGATCTGACTCAGAAATGAGTTGAGTAATATTAGCCGAAGTATGTGACTGAGATGATTGATTAACTCTTTCATCTGGGTTTAAAGTGATGTTTAGGTCACCAATAACTACCCATGGAATGCTGACACTAGAACTAAGATCCTTAATATACTCCCATTGAGCAGATTGCTCATTTCTATACGAGGTACCATAAATGCAAGAAAGGAACCACTCCCCTCTGGCAGGGTCATTCTTAATCAGTGCATGGATCATATTAGAAGATGTATGCACAATGTCTATGTCAAACCCATCTTTCCATAATAAAACTAGGCCACCAGCTGGACCATTGGAGGGTACATATGTTTTGTTTGGAAGTTGGAGGAAGTTTGTGAGACCTACAATTCTATCATCATTAACCTTAGTTTCTGAGATGAATACTATGTCTGGAGCATGTAAAGAATTCAGATATTTAAGATGGTCTCTTGTTGCTTTCCCCCCGAAACCTTGACAGTTCCAACAAAGAATTTTCATCTTATTCTCAGAGAAGACTGATTTCAGATTGGTTGGATTTATGACTGTGTGTTGAATACAATTTCTGGAACTAAATGGAGGACTGTAATTAATGCCTTGACCTAAACTAAAAACTATTAGGAATGCAATGATAAGGGAACAACCTAAAAGACTATAATGATTAAACTTAAATGCCGATGAGATTAATGCAATGAGAACCAATATAAATGCGTATGTCTTAAAACCTATAATTAATTGGCTGATGCAGATTTTAATAACAGGAAAAACTTTAAATGGAAAATTAGGCACGTGAAAAAGAATTTTTTGAGATTTAAATTCAAAATAGATGTATACCTGGTCTCCCCTTGCGGTGCTTGTTGTTCCACCTTGTCCAACCATCGAGTTCACATCCATGGCTTTAGTCATTGAGTTTGATTCAGATATCTTCTCCTGAATGAGCATTTGAGAGTCAGAAACCGAATCAGCAGAACTGGTTGATCTAGCTCTCTTAACTGATCTAGCAGAGCCCATATCTTCCTCCATAGTAGTGTCTTCATGATTAGCTGAGCTAGGTTCAACAATCTTGATTCCATCTTTGGGTGGGATAAAAGAAGGATACTTAGCTATTGGCTTCCTTGGTTTAGTGGCTGGAATCATATCAATATTAGGCCTAAAACTAGGCATCTTCTTGTCACCAAAACTACGAAGCTTGTCCTTCATTTCATTAAGAACTTCATTATTCTTCTTGCACTGAGCTTTGTTATGAGGGATAATAACATAGCACTCCCTACATATTTTCTGAGGCTGCCTTTCATAGAAAAATTTGTTCCATTTTGTTGTGTTTGCAGATGTTCTTGCTAGTACACCTCTAATCATTGGGTTTGTGAGTTTAATTCTCACGCATACTCTGAAGCAATCACCAGTTTCTGGCAAACCGCTAGGAGGATCCACAGCTACTACTTCACCCATTACTTCTCCCATTTCTTTTACTGCCTTCTGACTAAAATGTTCAGGAAGCAGAAACTTAAGCCAGATCCAGAACTCATGGTGTTCCCAGTCTAGTTCATTGTATGGTGTGGTTGGATCATATAGATGCACAATGAGCAGATGACCATCAATAGCCCATGGTCTTTCTTTGAATACTGACTGCACAACACTTAGCTTCTTCAGGGTAAAGACCATCATGTTACGTTCAACTTCAAGAACAGACACCTCTTCTTCCGGAATGAAAGGCCATGTAAACTTCAGATGCCTTTGTACCACCCTCTCAGTTAGCCTAGTAGGACTGAAGATCTTTCCGATTAGTTGCACTTCCACTTCTTCTTCTTCTTCCACAGCTTCTTTCCCATTGATTGTCACATCAAGTTCTTCTTGTTCAATCTCCAGTGTAGTGTCTTGCAATTGCATGGTGATATGGTTAACACCTTTTGATGCAGTTGAAGATGACATCGCCGCTGCACTGCTGTTAGGGTTTTCCATTGTGAAAAAGTGATATGGAATTGGTCTTAGGAGAGGATTTATTATAGGCTTAAGATATGGACAGGGTTTAGGGTTTCCATAGATATGGAAAATCTCGGAAATTCCTGGTGAATAGGTATAGTAAGAAATATTTAGGATATAGATAATAAAGGCTAAAAACCAGGGGACTTTATTACGTTTCCTAAATTTGAAACTAATTTTTGAATTTTGAATTTTACGAGATTGGTGGGAACTTGATTGACTGACTCGGCTGATTCGATATTCCGACTCAGTAATGGATGAGCAAACGCCAACCAAACCATGCATCAATTCGGAAACCCTTCTGAGAAGATATCTGATGATCAAAACTGAAACCAGTTGTACAACAATGAAAGCAAACGCTATTTCCATCAAAGGATGTGAGGCAAACACCATTTGGAAAAGGTTGGGAACAACCTGCAAACGCAAAGAAAGATGAAAGTTTTAGTTAGACATAAGTTTTTGGGAGATTGGTGAAACCAGCAGTATTATGATTTAACAGTAAAAAAGGAACAGGAACAGGAACAGGAACGTTAAAACATATGAACCTAGTCTAATATACTGATGATGAGCGTCTACTGTAAAAACAGAAATGTAGAAAACATGAAAACAAAAATTATATGAAATCTGAAAAGAAAGCTAAATCAGAAATAAACTATTATATGAATGAGAAAACCATGATTGAGACTATAGATCTAAGATTAATGGTGTTTTTAGAGCATTTGGTTGATTGAAAATGGTGTTTAGATGATATCACTGAGTTGACCCGGTTTCGCCCGATCCTCAGAGCCAGCAAAGGAGAGATATTGAAAGAGAATGCAAGACCGTCGAATCACTTATACTCCTTACGTCCAAGAACTTTCCTTCCTCCTATAGCAAAAATCCTATGATTGTCATCCCTTCCATGAATTTCAAAGCACAATAGGCTTCACTGAACCAACAAAAGAGAACAATACCAAACCCATAAAATTAAGCATCAAAAGTAACAAGAAACGATTTGGCTTACTTCAGCTAACAAAAGAGATCAAGAGCAAAACCATAAAATTTAGCATCAAAAGTAACTAAAAAAATTCTAAATTCGTCCAGGTTTAAACTGGCTTGCTTGCACAATAGGTCTCTATTGACATGTGAAGAATTCATATATGAAAATTTGATAATACACCTAATCCAGTGAAAGCAACCAATAACGACCAAAACAATCAATCTCTCAAAAGAAATAAACAGGTCAATAACCAAAATAATATTTTTAGTAAAATGAGTTGACTCTCGAGAAAAAACTATACATGTTTATAACCAAAAGAATACTTTCATTGAGTTGAGTTAATCCAATCTGAATTACAATGTCAATGCGACCAAAAAAATCTGAAATTACTAAACTACTTGAGAGAATTTAAGAAACACAACTAATAATTCAAATATTTAAAATACTAATTATCCAAGATTTTAGCCAATTCTTGGAATCAAGGAACCTAGTCCAAATACGTCTCGCATCAAAATCTCAGTCACACAACTCTTCTCTATAAAACGTAGTCGTCCTTCGCATATCTCCACGCCCATTTTTGCTTGTAATGCTCTACCGGTGAACATTGAATTCTTCACACCCAACCCGCTTAACTAAATCTAAAACGGGATGAGCAATATACGCCCTCCGTCCCATATTAATTGTGCTAGTTGAGAGTTGCACAATTATTAAGGCCAGGAAGAGAGAAAATAGTTTTTTTTATTATTTTTTCCAATTATACCCTTATAGGGAACATAATAGTAAAATTGAGAAACGACATATCTCTCAAACTATGGCACATATCTTTGTAAACTTTATATCATTGAAAAGCATTTTAAAACACCTACGTAACCAATATAAACATGACTATGAAATTATGAATATTTATTATACTAATATTTCATAACAATGATCAATTAAAAGGGTAAGATTAGAAACATAACCTATATAATTGAACTATCTCAGTTAATATGGGTCAAATTTAAAATAGAACTAGCTAAATTATTATGGAATCCGAGGGAGTATTTTTTAAGAAAATAGGTAAAATTAGGGGTGAGCAAATTGACCGGAACCGTGGATTTGGACCAGAACCGTCCGCAAATTTGAGTATTAGGCCCAAACCGTTCAGCCAATGGGTCGGTGACGGTTGAAAATTCCAATCCGCATCATTTAGTGGGGCGGTTGCGGTTGGCATTTGTAAACCGCGGATTTACCCGCAACCGTTAGGTACTATTGTAGATTTAGTAATACCCTAGGGATATTATTGGAACTAAAAAATATAAAACCCTTCTCGATCTGCTTTCTCTCTTCATTTCTTCTTCTTTCTTTCTTCTTCTTCTTCATCTTTCTGCTGCTGCCGTTCTATCATCTCCATTCTCTATATTCAAATCTAAAGTTCAAATCATAAGGATTCTTTTTGTCTGTGTTTGTAAATCAGTCATTCATGGATGCCTCATATCTGGTCACCAAAACTCAATTCTTTTGTCTGTGTGCTAAATTAGTCATGGATGCCTCATATCTAGTCACCTAAACTTATTCCTTTTGTTGTGTGTGTAAAATCAGTCATGGATGGCTCGTGGGTTCATTGATTGTATAAGCGATGCTATTTTGTAGTAAGTCTATTTTTTTATCCAGATCTGATATATGAAGAAAACTTCAAGTGTGATTGAAATTGCAGAAGTTGAAAGAATTAAAGCTTAATGTGGTTTTTTTTTCTTGACCTCTGTTTAGGATCTTGATTTCTGAATTTTGATTTCTTGTTTCGGGTATCGATTTATTTCATTTACTGATCTTGAATTAGATTTCTGGATTAGGGTTTCCTTATCTTGAGTTTAATTTCTTGATTTTTACAATTCCTAATCTTCGATTTATAGAATAGGAGTTTTAAATTTCTGGGGTTTAATTTATTTAGTATATATGCTGAGTCTTCCACTGGTTGAATAATTAAGAGAGAAAGAGGAAGAAGAGAAGGAAAAGAACAAGAAGAAGAATCCTGAAGAAACCATCTTTCAACATGTTTTGGTGCAATGGAATAGCCAGATTGTCTAAAGAAATTAATTTAGATCTCATAAATGTATTAGGTGTTCCTTGTACGTTATACCGATTGAATTGTTTTTTTTTTTCTTTTTGAAGGTTACTATGATTAACTACATTTTGAAGTTCATTTTCTGTTTTTTTTTTTTTTTGAAATCCGCGGTTAACCGCGCCCAAACCGCCAGATCCGCAAATCCGCGGTTCTCAAATCCGCGGGGGACGGTTGCGGACGCGGTTTGATTTTTCAATCCGCACCATTTGACAGTTTGGTCACGGGTACCCCCTAATCCGCAACCGTCCGCCCGTTGCTCACCAGTCACCCCTCGGTAAAATGGAAAAAGAAAAAATGGCATCTCAAGCCCATGAACAACAACCTAAGTTGCTGTTACACCTTAAGCCCATTGAAGTGTCACGGACCCGATCCTTACTAGATGAAGTCTTCTGCTTCGTGAGGGGCAATTATACAATTTCCTCCTCCTGCTTCTGACATGAGAAAAAAGAGTCGGCATGTTTTAGCGAGGAGATTTGGGTTTCAATTAGGTTCAGATTTACACCCGTCTTGCCTTCGGATTTCTACTAGTAAGTGTGTTTTTTCCGACACAGTTGTGTATTAAAGACCACGGCGAATGCCTGTTCAGAATATTCAGAATTTTTGTCTTGGTAATGATGTCACTTTACATTTGTTGGTTTTGGTTTCAGCAGCGTATTCACCCTTTAAGATTCGGCACAAATATGGTTCTAGGCATTCCACTTGTGTGATAAGATCTCATTTTGATACAGAATGTTACATTCCCTCCATCTCTTTTAAAGATTCCAATCACCGCATAGAAAAACCATCCTATATTGGAATACCTTGCAGGAATCTCAGTCTGAAACAGTTTTATACTTTTCAGGAGATCGCATTAAACTGATGTTATAATTGCTAGCCTTTCCGAACGAGAAAATGAAAGGAACGATTGAAACTTGTGTAAATTGGTGTCTAATCAAGAAAAGCAAAACAAAAACAAGTTACATCCGGAACAAATTTTTGCAGTAACGTCTATTGATTATAGACTAACACTCGGTTCGGACTATAAGCTTTAATAGAAACCATGGGCAGCTGAAGTTGAAATAATGACACACAGAAATATAAGCTATGTATATTAATAGGAAGAAACGGCTAGCTAGAATTACTAAACAAGCTCTTTTGCCGAAAGTAAATTGAAACAAGCTCCTGATGATGTACTCGTAGACTACCAAACAAGCTCCTCAGCTGTAGCATCTGACCAGTTAGGTTCAATCCAAGTACAGTATAAATGTTTCTTCGTGCTGTAAAAACTTGAAGAAGAAGATGAGTGTTGACTGCCAGTTAGGAAGAATGTCTGATACCTACATGTATAAAGCGAGAAGAAAACAATCCGATTGTTTTGAACTCTTGGGAAGTATACTTTGTTCTTCATGCGACTAACTGGAGCAATTGCTGCGATACAACAAGTATGACTGACAAACAACATATATTTCCCTAGATCTTTAACTTCAACCCACGCCAGCCTTTTAGTCTCTTCAGAGGCATGCAGCTTAAAGATCTGAACCGGCCTCGTCTTGTTGAAAGGTGTTACAAATACTGAAAGAAGTTGTCCTTCACATTCCACCAAGAAACTCTGACGGTAAGAAGTACAAGCAGGTACTAGCTCGTACATGACTCTGCATCTACGTTCACCGTTGTGCAAATCGAAAACTCCTAAAGCTCCGCATGAATCTAAGCAGTAGAAACGCCCATCGTTAAAAACTGGATTAGTTCGGCACAAATTAAATTTCAAGTGCTCATTCCCATAGTTGCTCCAAGAATTTTCTCCCCTTGAGATGAAGAAGATGTCAACATCCTTTGAACATTCTCCGTTGATGGCAAACACTATACAGTCTGATGAAGTAGGTACGGACGAGAATGATATTCCCTCGAAATCGCAACTATGTTCTGGTATTTCGGGAAGCCTGATCACATCTCTCGTGAACGGATTGAAAAAGAATAGCAAGTTTCTTTTGCATGATTTAGACATTAGTAGCCAACCACCTTTCGAACAATGGATTGTAGCATCTAATAAGAATTCAGAGAGGTTTATGAAATATGTCTCGTTATCATGCATTGGATTTACGAATCTGTAAACACAATCTTCATTGTTTTGATGCAAAATCAGCCATGGAGATAAAGCTCTGGTATGTGAAATATCTCGCATGGTTCCTGATTCTACCATGGATTTTACCATTACAGTTCTCCCTTCATTCTTCTTCTTTCCGCACTCCATTTTATCAGTGTCACCTTCTACATTGACGGCTTCATTAGCTTTAACTCTACTGTCACCCTTGGTGTAGCTTATGGGCATTGCCAACCATTCTGCCCGGAAGCATTGTTTCGTAGAATTTGAGAATGCCATGTCAATGGAAATAGTACCATCTTCTAGATCAAACACATAGACTGTTTTATTTTCGGGCAGTGTGAAATACACACGTCCTCGTGTAAGACCCAAATCAGCTGCAAAACAAGAAGCCTTAGTCCTTCCTCCAAGAAATAAAACATGATCACCCAAACTTTTAACCTTTTCCCAAGCCATCAATGAAAAATTCATCCTAAACACTTGAAAACTAGTGATGTCATCGTAACGACGTTTAGTTGGCAGATGATAATCTATGACAACGACAAATAGTTCATCACATGATTCTAAAAGTTCCATTTCACGGTTCATACCAAATTCTAATGTGGCTTGTGCAACTGGAATTGTCGTTATGGTCATTGAGAGAGGCATATCATCATCACATCCAGGTTGTTTCTCAATGACAAGGTGCATGTTCATATT